>WEIS01025427.1:202-12636 GCA_013389965.1 Todus mexicanus | reverse complement strand
GGTAATTCAAGCATGCACAGTTTGCTGTTGGACCCATGTACCCAGAAGTTATGCTCAACACTGTTCTGGTTCAGTCTTCCTGAATTATGCATTTGTATTTTGGAGCAAGAGTTCAAAGCATGGAAGGTTAGACTTTGGCATGTATGCAAGCACAGGCAGACACATTTTTATGCATGCTTCATCGGCAGGCATGCAAAGACTGATGTGTGTGCTCAAGCCATGGTTTCCTTGAGGAAATGCACATGCACTTAAAAAACTGCTTCGTTATTCATTCTGAAATGTCAAATAGGGAGGGAAGGGAGCAGAAAATGCACTCCTAATAGAAGAAGAAAATGTGAAAGCATTTAAAATGCTAGAAATGGACTTTCGAAATGGTTGCATTAAACAGAGTAATTAACACTCAGTAGTGTTTTTGACCTGCAATACTGGAACACAGTAAGATATTCAATACACGCTGTTTGAGTTATTACAAACTGAGTTTGTCTGGGTTAGAGTTTAGTTCAGCTCCTGGGAAGGTGCAACATTGCTCCAGTGTCCTGGGGATTAAGAGAAGAAACTGAGGATTTTATCTAAATTGAATAACTTTCATCAGATGAACAAATGTGAGTTAACCTGCTCTACTGTAGCTTGTCCTCTATTCTGCAATGCACATTACTGAGAAAGAGTTAGGCTGTCAAAATATTCACAGCACCACTGGCAGGCCCTCTCTATCTTCTGCTTACAGAAGTGCTATGAGTGGAAAAGCAAGAGAGGATTGATTCTTCTCAGAAGCAGACATTAGGAAATGCAACTTCTTTCTCTACTTCATTGAGGAAATACATTTTTATAAATATTTCACTTCAGGTACAATAACACTCATTTTACAACCTAGCTCACATTCTTTAAGATTCCAGGTTGTTATGAAGAATAGAAATAATGTCTGCAAAAAGCCACTGTCTAGGCCAATTGCATAATGAGAAGTTAAAATCATTAGGTAGATCCAGAAAAGTCAGTACTGTGCTTTTCACTGCCAGTGATGATCTGAAATCCAGTTCTACAATGAACTAAGGGAAAGTTTGAAAACAGGAACTTTTTACTGTCAGGTACTTCTCATGAAGCAGGCAATTTTTCAGGCTGCATTGCTGTTATCTTTGACAGTCAAGACTGAGTTTGGTCTTGCATTTGCCAAAACAAGTCACCTATCCCAAAGTGAACTCACACTGCTGGCCCTCATTTGCCAACAGAACATTAGTTTTGTCCTCACACACTTAGCAAGGGCCAAAACAGATGTCTTTGGGTTCTGCACCTTCCCACAACAGCACTTTCTTGGACCATTAGCTTTGACCAAGCTGACCAACTCCTTAGCATCTATCACCCAGCATATTATACACTATGAGAGGTTATGCACAACATGGACCAGAAGCTCGAGCAGGTTTTTGTCACTGTCGGTGGGTGCATACAATCTCTCATGGCAGACAGGGTCATTAACCTCAACCCTGCAGCCTCTATCGTGCAGAAATCCACAGGAGGAGAAAGGCCATGACATCTCACTTTCTTCTACACTGCTACAATCAGTAGTTAAGTACAGAACATCCACAGGCAATAGGCCATCTTCAACTAGCTACACCAAGTACCTGGCATTAATCTACCTACAATGTCTCTACATTGCTGTCCTAGTGTTCAAGAACATAGCCAAAGTCTGGACAACTCAACAAGTTGTTTGGAAAGCACTTAGAAGTGGGGAAATTCAGAGCTGGTGTATTATGGCACCAGCCACACTTTCCCATCACAGGTGTTATCCACAGCTTTGCTCTGTGTGACCTCCTGAACTTTGCAAAAGCTCGAGATGCTGGTCACATATGAATCTTCTGTTTGTTCAGTGGGGATAATGGTTATGTGAATAGAAAAACATTGCCACTGCAGCATAATGCGGACTCTGGTGGACAAAAGGTTTGCATGCAATGTTTAGAAAACATGGTATCTTTGATTTGGTGCAATCCAGTACATAGATACTGATCTGCAGTGTAGGCACTGTAGACAGTGCTGCATATTCCCTGCTGCATCTGGGGAACTTCATTCCATACTTATTTATTTTTAAGCTGTCCACAAATTTCACAGCATGCTCATGGAGCTTGCAACGGGCTGCTTTGCTGTGAGATCACAGACTTCATTTGTTCATCTAGGTACAACCTTCCAAAACCTGGTGCACATTAAGTTGGCATGCAATGCACTGCATAGCTTCTGCTAAAGAAGTAACTCTGCCAACAGCACCATCACTAGAAACAGTGGGCTTCATTTTGCTGTGAGAGTCCATACATACCTACATTGCCTATATATGCAATGGTCATCATTCTTATTACCTTATCCCTATCTCTGGCTGTCAGGCTGAAAATAACACACCCTTCTCTTAAACACCTCTTGCCCTTTCAAAAATTACAAAAAGATTCTCCCCAGACTTAGTCTCTCTTTACCCCCTGCATAAAGCGCCCGAGTCGTCTCTTGGCACATGATGACCAGAAATCAGGCTTGACTTTCCTACTGGTTCTTCATCATCCCTTCCTTGCTAGTGCTCTTCCCTCACCCTCTGAGAAAAGCACTCCTCATAAAGCTTTCTGAAAAATTTCTCTGCTGATGTCCCAATGCCCAGGTGACCTTCATGCCATGCTCTGGCACAGCTGTAGCCAAAGGGTGAACGAGAACTGAGAAAACTTAAATCAGAAACATAGGTACATTAAATAAATAAGACATACTTACAAAGTGTAATGAGAAAAATAACCTGGACACAGACACTAAGGATGTAAAGACAATGCTACACCACAGCAAGGAAAAACAATAGAAGCACAACAGGGCCAACTGAGGCCAACACATTCCCTAGAAAATAAAATGAGAATAGTTTGTATTTGAGTGAGCAGAGCTGTGCTCTTCTTTAGCAGACAATACTCTAAAGTTAATGTGCCAGGGCTACCTAACATCATCCACCCCAAAATATTGAGGATAGGGTGGGATTTCCTAAAAAGCACTTCCAGAAGTCTAAGATAAATCCTAAACATTCAGTAAAAGAAAGCATAACCCACAAAACACAGTAGAGTGAGTAATCCATCCAGTGCCGTGATGATTTTTTTTCTGTTTGTTTTGTTTTGGGGGTTTTTTTAGAATTCTTTGCCAGAATTTTTCCTCAGTAGATGTTCCCATTCCTACACTCTGGGCTACTTCACGGGTGACATCACTCAACAGTGACAAAAGTAGAGATGACTATTCCCATTGCCTCCAAGCAAGTCTGGTTTGTTTCTATTTCCAAGTGGCAGGGACAACCTGAAATACTCAGTTTCCTCAGATATGAGGAGCAGGAGCCGCCAAACTGCATGCTGGACATAACTGTGTTAACAAGTTAATTCCCAAAGCAGTTTGATAAGCTCAGTCTGGCACTGAAGACTCTCAAGATTCTGCAGGCTCCCTTAGAGTGCTGTTTCACCAGTGCTGTCATCTTACTGCAGACAGTGTCCTTGCCCTAGCTGACTGGTCCACAACCCTTGTCCCTTTGTCTTGCACCTGCACAGTCCTGAGCTTATGAACTGCTATTTCTTTATGAATGGGATGAGCCCAAATTTGCCTGCAGAGAAAACAAAAAGCCACTTATTCCTAGGGCCTGCAAGGCAGCTGTTCTCTGAATGTGTAACTACATTCAGACACATCAATAATTCTCTAGATCCATAACTAGCTAGAAATAAAGACCTTCTCCTATCAGAAGCCAGCGATTTGAAAACTCTTTTTTGAAGAGTGTAGCAGGGGAGGTCACAGTTGAGGCTGTGCAGCTTGGTGTGCAGACTGTCTGCCAAACTGGGGTTTGCAGTCTGTCTGATGAGCAGGAAAGCCCACCACTGCCATCTGAAATTCCCACTAGCACCATTCCATGCCTGTGCAGCCTTTGCCTTGTGAGAGCAGCAGAGTGTGTGCCAGAGCAGCAGATGAACTTCTCTGAAACACAGAGCTGGGCTCTGGAGGAAGAGCTGTGAAAGAGTAAGCCAGGAAGGGAACATCCATGCTTTGCAATCTACTACAACCAATGCCAAGGGTTGATGCAAACTAAGACTTTTTGGGCTTTATTTCAAGGTGAGGGAGGCTCCCATTATTTAGTTTTGTTTCAATTCCAAAATAACAGCACTGCCACCAGTTCTCCTGGTAAAAGGTTTGCCTGGCTATATCTACAAACTGTCTATACAAGTGTGCATATTCTAATCACTCAGTAGTGTCATGGGCCATGAGAAAGGCAGTTCAGACTGGAAAGCTGACTTCCCCGTGACACTTCACTAAATCAGCATGCAAAGAATGAAGTTACTGACATTCTCAGAAACCTTGGCTGAGAGAAGAGACAATGTACTGCAGCCATCTGAGGTCCTCAGTGCTTGGAGACACCTTCTTCTGCTATTTTCTATGTCCTGCTTCTCACATCAGGAATTCCCTCGGCAGAGTCCATGAGGCCCTGACTCATCCTCTTGCAGTAGTACCGCAAAACCATTCAGATCCCCTCCAGACCTATGCCAGAAGTACCTTTGATTCCATCCAGCTACATCTTCGGAAAACAGTCCACGTTATATGTCTGTACTGAATAAAACAGAATTTGTCCCTGGAAGATAAAGACAAGCTAAGAAATGAACACAAGTTCACAAAACATTTAATGTTGGAAACAAGAACTGTTTCCAGTCTGAGTCTTCTGCTTCTTTGTGGCTCAATCAGCACGACAAAGTGTACCAAAACCAAATTCTGATCTGTGACGGACCTCATTTCTCAAACCATCACACAGTGAAAGTGAAGTTTTTCACTGTTCAAATATCAAATACAATTCTTTGCACAACTATACATAAGAGGAAGATAACACTATCTTCAATTTACCAGCAACTTCAAGCTGCTCATTGTTACTTATTTAGAATTTCCTTGAATTGCATGACCCTTTGCCAAATCTTTTATGAAGTTGCAGCTTTGATGATCAGATAAGATCAACTGAAGAGATGAAAGACAAACTCTGGTGATTTTTCTCATCTTCATTTTGTCTTTTCCAAGAGGCAAAAGGCAGTATCTTGCCCTTTGACTACACCTTTTTCAGAAAAAAAACCCCTATCTGTGCTTAGTCAAAAGTAGCTCTTAGATTTGTATGACATATCACTTTGAGAACTTATCACACTTTCACATACAATTGCCACTAAGCCAGGTTATTTTAAAACTGTTAAACATTGCTAATAAGCATTCCAGGTATTGCTTGGTACTAAATACATTTGGGGCAGAAGGACACATTAATAAGGAAACAAGATCATAAATACTGTATTCCTATTATTGTTCATTAAGGAAATAAGCGTATATGCTTAATAAAATATAGAATATATATGTGAACTTACTAAATAAAGAAAATTAACTGTCTTATAGTCTAGGTATATTTAAACTCTAAATAAAACCATTTAGCAGTTAATCAGCATTCATCAAAACTTTCAGCTTCAGATGGTGCTGTAGGATACAGATATACAACTCTAACCAACGTTTTATAAATCATTATTTTTGCTTTCATAGAATGGTTTGATGTGGAAGGGACCTTAAAGATTATCTAGTTCTGACCCCCTTGTCATGGGCAGGGATACCTCCCACTACACCAGACTCCTCAAAGCTCCATCCAGCCCAGCCTTGAACACTTCCAGGGAGGGGGCATCCACAACCTCTCCGGGCAAACTGCTGCAGTGCCTCACCACTTTCATAGTGAAGAATTTTTTCATGATATCTAATCTAAATCTACTCTCTTTTAGTTTAAAGCTACTACCCCTTGTGCTATCACTACATGCACTTGTAAAAAGTCCCTCTCCAGCTTTCTTGTAGGTCCCATTTATGTATGGGAAGGCTTCTATAAGGTCTCCCCAGGGTCTTCTCTTTACCAGGCTGAACAATCCCAGCTCTCTCGGCCTGTCTTTATAGGAGAGGTGTTCCAACCCTCTGACCATCTTCATGGGTCTCCTGTGGGTTTGCTCAAACAGGCCCATGTCTTCCATGTATTAGGTGCACCAGAGCTGGACTCAGTACTCCATGTGAGGTCTCACAAGAGCAGAGTAGAGGGGCACAATCACCTCCCTTGACCTGCCTCAGGATATAGTTAGCTTTCTGGGCTACAAGTATGCATTGCTGGCTCATAGTCAGCTTTTCATCCACCAGCAGCCCCAAGTCCTCCTCCTCAGGGCTGCTCTCAATCTACTCATCACCTAGCCTGTATTTGTGTTTGTGATTGTCCTCACCCAGGTGCAGGACCTTGCACTTGGCCTCATTGAACTTCGTGAGGTTTGCACAGGCCCACCTCTCAAGCATGTCAAGGTCCCCCCGGATTGAATCCCCTTCCCAACAGTGTGTAAACTGCACAACAGCTTGGTGTCACCAACAAACCTTCTGAGGATACACTCCATTCTATTGTCTATGTCACCACTGCCATCTACTGCAGGAGGTCCTCTACCTGGTCACACCTTTTTCAGGAGAAAGGTCTAGGCACTTCATGCAGCCTGAGGTCTGCATTGCAGCCTCTCCCTTCTGCAGGTCTGTCTAGGTGAAGGCATCAGCCACTGCTGGGGTAGAGGGTGCAAACCCCCAAGCCAGACCTACAGTCTTTGCTCTCAGACAAGTGCCCATCATCGAGGCACCACTGACCCCACCTTGAGGGTCGGGTAGGATGAGTGCCCTTGAACTGTGTAGATGGTCACAGAACCGTGGCTGGTTGTTTGCATACTGGGCTATGGGGACTTAAAACCTCTCCACTTGGCCAGTGGAATATCGTGCCTTTGAAGAGGTGTCCTCCCACGTGAACTGCCACATGAAGTGCCATGCCAAGAGCTGACTAACACGTCACAGTCTGCTTGCCTGTCCTGGTCACTGGCTCTCTCCATGGCTGCCCTTTGTGGGAGTTAGGGGTGGCTATCATTACTCCTGTCCCTGCCTACATCTCATCAGCGGCTCTCTCTTGTGAGAGCTGCTGGCTCCTGGCGGGTCTCCGCACTCCCCGGGGGTTTCCCCAGCTCAGGAAATGCCTCCATTCACCACAATTCGATGGTCTGCTGCAGAACATGCCTGGACCAGAGCTGATCACCTTGGTGATCAGTTGCAGCAGTTTATAATGTAAATTTTTCATGAATCTCCCAAAATAGTTAAAAATACTCTGTGAAAACAAATTTCACTGCCCTTGATATTTAAAAATGCTTTCCAGCTCTCAGGAAAGAAAGATCATCCATTAAGTTAAATACTCTCCTTGATTTTTGCTCCCAGGATCAGCACTGGCCAAACATACTGTCCCACAGTGTACAATAACTATAAAGAACAATGTTACTGCAGATGTTCGTATGCAAATGCCAACACTTTTTACTTCACTTGTTTTAATTAAGAAGGGTTCTGTGATTAAATCTGTCAAAAAGAGCAACTCTAAAACCATTTAAAATAAAATATTTAGTCTGCCTGTTGCTTAGTGTCAGCATCACTTCTGCAACTAAGCAAGTCTAAGGGACAGATGCTCTGCTGGTGAAACACATCTGGGTTCTCTGGAGCAGCATGGATTCAAGCCTCCAGCTGGTCACTGCTCTTCTGCCCCAGTGGGACAGTGCTCTGCAAGGAGAGAGACCAGGGCCTCCAGATCTCTGCCTTTCTCAGCAGCTACTGCAGTGCAACGGGGTAGTGTAGTGCTGTAGGGTGACACAGTTGGTGCTGAGGACCCATATTCACAGTGTTTGCATTTTGTTGTCTGAACTGAGCACCCATCCACCACTGCAGCTTGCTAGGTGAGATCCAAGAGAGCACCTTCCACTTCAGTTACATCCAGAAGAAATCCCACTCATGCATGCCAAGATCAATCCATGTCATGAACCTAAGGGCAGGTGAAGAGATGATTGGGAGGTTCGCTTCAGAAGTCTGCTACTGAAGTGAACTGCTAATAGAGAAACACACTAGAAGAAGTCACAAATAACAAATATCTAGGAATATTTGGAAAATTAATTACACTGGACCTCTTTTATTAAAATATAATGCTTGTGTCCTCATGGGGACAAATGTAGTAGAAATATGGAATATGTGGTAGAAATATGGAATAATACTACTGCCAGATTTTAGAGTGCCACGCCCCTTCCCTGGCATGTTCTGCAGGCATAAGTGGAAGAAAATGTATTAATGTAGATTACCATCAAAAAGACTTAATTATCTGAAGTTAAATACCAATTAGAAGAAAATGGGGTTTCATTCAAACTTTGAATTGGATTATCTTGCCATCACAATAGTGTATTTCTGGCACCTATCCTGTAAGTAATTCAGTATTTGCCAGGAGCTGCCAGTTCTGAAATAGCTGTTCTGAAATTGCAAGTTCTGAAACACTCTCTGTTTCAAACAGGAAACAGCAAAGGGAACTCTATGCTGCGACTGGCCCATAAATGCTTATCAACAGCAGATATCACACATCTTGGGAATCTTGCATTCACAGTTAGGTCTTCTAGTCTATGCTTGTCATTGTTCTGCCTAGTGAGCTGAAGAAACCGGACACTGCAGCATATAAAGGATGCTCTGAGCTTGGCAAAACTAGAATTGTTTATTCTGCATTTTTATACATTTGTTTTACTTAGAAAAAAATGAAAAAATCCCCAACAAACTACACATTTTTGTGAATGTAAACAGCACTAGTTTATTTTTTCCAGTTACATCAGTTTGTAAAAGAAAGGATATTACCTCTCCCACAAACCTTGCTTTACTTCTATCCTTTGACTGAGACAGTTGCAATTTTATTAGAGTGTATCAATATGATTGCAGAGCTGTTTGGGATTTTTTCACAAAGATTTGTATAAAGTCTGAAATTACATTTACATTAATGCACAGAGGAAACATTTTGCTACATTTCTTGTAATAAAATGAGTAAGATTAGGTAATGTAGTCACATGGCAAAATATTAGAATTCTAGAGAGCATATTTTTTTTATTATAGGTAGAAGCATCTTTGAGTTTCCTTTTGCCACACCATTAATTTACTAGAATGAAAGTGTTATCTATTTCAAACAGCAGCTCATTTAAATTAAACTCATCAGCCATACACTTTAAGTTTCAAATACCATTTCCTATCTGTGACACAGAAAAGGAAAAAACAGTTTAAGAAGGTTCATGGTCTTGCTTGTAAAAAACATTTTCAATCAACATCTATCATACGCAAGGTAGTACAGGACTCACATGACTCATATGCAGGGAACTCTACTCCATGTTCAACTTCCAGAGTTAGAAGTTAAATGCCTAACTCCAGTAGAAACCATTTGGAAAAAACCCACAGTTCTATGTAAGGTAAAGGGAAGCCACTCTTCTGTTTTACTTTCAGATGGATACATCACTCTGTCAACAGAACGGGAGCTGGGAGACAGCTGGCTCAAGAAACAACAGACACAGGATTCTCAATGTTTTCAGAGCATCAAATGAGCCTTAGGATAGACCTGCCTGCAATTTTGCAGTCAAACCAGTTTATATTCAGACAAATGCAGTTCATCAACACGTGGAATTTACCTGTGAAAGTGCTGATCTCTGTAATGAGAGGAAAGCTGTGTCAGAACTGGGCATGATTCCTGCCCCTCGCCACAGTCAAAGAGCCAGGAGTTTAGGGGAGCATCTCAGTTGTGGAAGATGAGTCAAACAGACCAGAGGCCAACACCTGTTCTGAGTGATTCAGATCAGGTATTTGAGTAACAGTCCTAAAGAGACCAGCTGAATGCCATGATAATCAGGCTTTAGGATGCTACATGGTAGTCTGTTCAGGCTCTCTAGCTGGAGCTGCTCTGCTTCATATAAACATGTTATCATTAGTACAACTCACTGGACACAGATTTCTTTCACCCAGCTGAGTGTATTAGTGGCTAGTTATTGAGTCTTTATGTTATACTCAGTCCCTAGTAAGAGTGACATAAAGGCTTGTTGTCCACCATAGTGGGAAGACATGGGATTATTTGTCAAAACATATCTAACAGGGACCTTGGCCTTCCATGTTTCCAGCATCTACAGTAACTGTCACAGAAACTAATGGTTATGAGAATAAAAACATTCTTGGCCTCCTTTTTTCAGTTATCACGAAGTACTCACTGCAGGCTTAAATTCATTGCGATGTAGAATGAGAAAAAGCTTTTGAAATGGAAAAAATACGTCTGTAAATTTAGAAGGCAACTCCTATTTCAAATGCATTTAGATGGTAATTGAAATGCTACTCTAAGAGCCTGAAACTAGGCTCTTCAGATCTATAGCAGGAGCTAGAGTTATCTCCCAAGACTTCCTTGATTTCCTTGAGTTGAAACATTTATGATCTGGGCTATTTGGATTTCTAGATAATTGTTTTAAGGAAAAATGTTAGTTTTGGGCTTGTTTGTTTGTTTTTTCCAGAAGACTCAATTAACAACACATAAGTCAGAAAGGTGGCAAAAATCAATGAATTAATAAATCAATCCTTTCATTAATAAATCACACTACTTATTATTTCCTAATTATTTAATTTACTTGCATTGTTTGCATTCACAGATTATTTCATAATAAATGAAAATTTAGCTGAGATCAAAGTTTTACTATATAGACAACACTGTGTTCAGGATATTATAGACTCATATTTCTTTTCTGCTTTTAAATTATTCAGGTTTTTTTCTCCAGTTACATGTGAAGTCGCTACATTTTAGCTAGAGCCAAGAGAACAACTGATCATTTTTATTTTTTTTTTTAACACACAGTATTTTTACATATGGTTTAGTTCAGTACAATTAAAAAAAATTGAATACATATACACATATAAGGAATTCAAATTCTGCCGGAAACTTAACCATAGATTTTTTTTTTTTCTGTAGAAAGGCACATGTGAGCTAACATATCTAATCTCTAATTACAGTTGACAGAGATGTAGCGTGAGATTTGGTTGCCTAAACATACGTGTTTAGTATGATTTGGAGGTCTCCAGAGTACCTTGGTTAGCCTACAGACCCCACTACCCAAGGTCTCCTATGAATTCCATGTGGTCTAAAAGGTCTGTTCACTTTTTCAATACCCTGAAGCATTTCAATTTGTAGTCAATACCTATGTTTAGGCACCTGAATCCCACCTTTGTTCAGCTGGTGGCATCCGGAAAATTATTAAGGTGACTAAATACAAATTTCTGCTTGAAGTAAATCATCATCTGCATTGGTCAGAGCATCGGCTGTAGTAGGAGTTGGTATGTTGATAGCCATAATCGAGACATAAATACCAGTCACCTGAATCCAAAGCTGAACCTCAAAACTGAAATCGGTTTTCAATGTTTAAATTTCTTTCAAGAAAATAAAGAAAAGCTTGCTTGAATTGGGAAAAAATATATTTAGGAACAGCCAAAATTAGTTTTTGTTTAAAATAATGGAAAAGTTCTTAGAAAATGTCAAATGAAAAATTCCACTGAAAAGTTGGGGTTTGTTTGCTTTTTAAAATACATTTTAGAAAACTGAAATGAATTTGCAAAGCATTTTGATGCTGCAGAGTCTTAAAATTATCCTTGCAAGTTTTGGGAAAAAACCAAGAACAAAACCTATAAAATTTCCCACTGTCTTTGTGATCATGAGTTACAAAGCATTGAGGATAACAACAGAATCTGATTTTATCTATGTAGAATATGTGGAACATGCTGTTCTTGCCCAGATGCTGTCATGTTGCTGCTCTTAAACACAGCTATTGGTAAGAGAAGGTGGGAGGGCTGTATAGTATATATTTATATTCTCGTGGCTTCTCAGATAACGTAGTATATTCAAAACCAAAATTAAGAAATACGGTTCAAATTTAGAATAAACTAATCATAATGGTTTAACAGCTTTCTATGTTGTGGACTAGATCGGCTGTATATTTTCGCTATATAGCAGTTTGGTGGAATAAGAAATTCTCCTTATTTTAGGTTTCATACACTGTGATATCTATGGGATATAACTCCTCATTCATCAAGATGTTGTGCCTTTTACAATTACATTTGTGCAAACCCTATCAAAATAAAATATAATTACAATTGTTTTGAACTGCTCTTTAATGTATTGGGGTTTTTTTCCCAAGCATTTTGAATAAATGCAAGCTCTTTTATCTAACAAGTTGATTATATTTTGATTAAATATATTTCCAAACCATCTCCAACACACACACATAAAATATTCAAAAAGCTTTAACCTTGCCCTCTGAGCAATGCATTTTCATGTCAAAAATCTAAAGAATATCAGTCTTACCTTAGTAAGACAAGGACATTAGTAGACAAGAAGCTGAGCATGAGCTGGGCATGTACACTGGCAGCAAAGAGGTCCCAACAGTGTCTGGGGATGTACTAACAAAAGTATGGCCAGTAGCTCAAGGCAAATTATTATTTCCCTCTACTCTCCATTTATTAGATTATATCCAGAAAATGACATTCAGGTTTTGCATTCTCAATACATAAAAAGAACC
>WEIS01025424.1:7258-21139 GCA_013389965.1 Todus mexicanus | reverse complement strand
CCTCTCCTTTTCCTGGTCCCCTTTCTTGGCTAGGGAAGAGTCATTGGGTGATAGAGCAACTGCTATAGTTTAGCTGTGGATATGGGCTAAGCATAGACATATGATTTTCTTGATTGGTAGAATGACAGTGTATTTGAGTGTAAAATAGAAAAGGTTGTAATACCTCACTTTTTTTCTGCCAAATCTTTTCATAAGGTTGTGTATCTCTAACAGGAAAATGTCTGAGAGGCAAGAAGCTTTAAGATGACGTTAAATGAATGAAAAGTCTTGTGGAGTTTCTGAAAATTGTGAGCATCACAGGTACCATTACATATTTTACTAATGCCTTCAAATCAGCAGAAGTGTGAGTCCTTATCTTTGCATATAATTTTTCTTTGATTCATGCTAAATATTATGTGATGTCTTAAGGCTCATGACCTCAACTAATAAATATGGAAACATGCAAAACCTCTTTTTTCTGTTTAAAGGAATTACACTTGTAATATCAATTGCTTTGTCTCAGAATAATTCCCTAAAGTCCCATCTGGGATGCTCTCTGGACAGATGTCTTCGTTCAGTGTCTAAAATGATATTAGATATTGTTTAAGCACAGAATTATGCTCATTGTTTATTGCTTGGCTGCTCTTTGTGTCTTACAGGGGTAGAGAAGGAGAAATCTCAGATGTAATTGGACAGCCCTGGAGATTTGCCCTATGAGTGTAGGTCTAAGTTGTGGCTTTTTTCCAGCTGTTTCTGAAGCTTGCAGGCAGCCTGGTGGAAACCAGCTGTTTGAAAAGGAGCCTGCACTAGAGGACTCTTCCCTAGTTTGCTATCTGTGCTTATGCTGGTCCAATCTCTTTGTACAAAAGGACTTCACCCCACAGTCTTTAATCTAGAACATGTTGCAAGAGACTTGCTTGTATCAGTCTTTCTTTGAACGAATTGCTCCAGGGAAATGAACCTCCATGGTTAAACAAAGTAAGCATTAATAAAAGTTTCTGTCTCATAATTCTAGAAAAGTATTTAAAACAAAAATCTTGAGGGATTTTTTTCTCAGGTATAAGCACTATGATTTCTTAACTTCTGAGTTACACCACCAAGTACACATTAAATTTACCTGTATTCTGTGGATTAATACAGCAGAATAACTGTGATTTCTGAACTGCCACACAAGCTTGAAGAAGTATACAAAAAGATAGTCTGGCTTACATCTCAATAAAGATAGGTAAAACAAGAATTCAAAACTCGATTCAGAACTGAAAATGCAGCTGTAGCTTATTCTGTCTTGAACAGGAATTCCCCAACTTAGACATAGTTCTAAACAACAACAAAAAAAAAGGTGGTGTAGCAACAAATAGTATAATAAACACTCGCTTCAGTTATTTATTTAATATTGAAATAATCAATAAAAAGCTCTACAAGGCTGATGTTAGAGTTGCCTGACTATCTTCCTAAATCTGAGCCAAGCTGTTATAACTTCTAATTAATAGTCCCACAATATTGTAGCAGGACTGTAATAATGACTCAGAAAGAAATTTGGCCAATTGCTTTTCATTGCTGTAAATATTTTAAAGATATTTAGCTATCTAAAGGCACTTTTTAAGATGTAGAATGCCAAAATGAAAGAGGTACCAAAAGCTGAGTCAGAGTTGCCTCTTGCAATCTGCCAGAAGATCATTGTATTCTGTTTATTTTAGAAAAAATAAGACAGTTAGATAAGCTTTGTATTATTCTTTGGGTATAGAATGATAATTTAGGGGAGACTTTTAAGGAAAGTCTTCCAGGACAGGACATGGTTTCTAGTTGGCACTGTCAGGAGTGTAGTTCTAACATGGTTTAGAAATGCATACGTATTAATTTTGTGAATTCATTTTATAAGTAGTAACCTCAGAAGGATTAATATGGATATTAGTTATATGCAATTGTTGTTCTGACAAAATCATAGCATGTTTCTAGGTAGCTCCTTTTCACAGCTGAACTAGAATTTGGATTTGCAGAAGTAAACAGGAGTTGTTGTGATACTGATGCTAATGGACTATTTTTATTAGAAATCTGCTTGGATTGGTTTATTTGAAAATGTACCAAATTAGATGCAATAAAGGTTTTTTTGTTCTTCACAATACAGAAGGAGGATCTATTTTGGATCCCTCCTTCAGTGCCATTATGTATTTGTGCTTAAATCTCTCACTGGACAAATACTTATGCTATTTAGTGTCATCAATTTTATTTATTTGGGGGAGGGGAGGTATGTTTTTGGCGTTTCTTTTTTTTGTGTGTGTGTGTGGTGTTCCGTTTTGGGGTTTTTTTTGTGGGTTTTTTTTTGTTGTTTCTTTTTTTTTTTTCAAATTTGTTTCTTTGTTCTGCAGCAGTGGGGTTTTTTATGTCACCCTGCTTCCTTTTGGTCAATTTTTATTTTCTGGGGGCTCATATTATGTTTAGTGTGTTCCTTGTCTTTCCTCTCCTCATGTAACATTGCAGACACAGTGAATAACCTTAAAGGACAGGCTGCTGAGATTCCTGTTCTTTCCTTGGCTTAATCTTAAGGTATTCTGGGGAAAAGAATGGTGTCTGGTTTACTTCTTGTTTTCTCCTGAGTGCAGATGACCCATTGTAAGAGAAAGTGATGAGCCATGTCCTGTTACTGAGTGCTGCAGAAGTCAGTATATGAAAATGAACAAACTGATTCTCTGTCCTTCACTATGATTTGTACTGTCCCACTTTTTATTGAATTAAATGTGTTAATAAAGGACTTATGTAGCAGCTAAGAAGGCCTTGGCTGTCATTTATCAATTAATTACCCATGAAAACTGACATTACATGGTAGCAGTAATTGTACCCATGGTGTTAGGCATATGCTACATAAAAATGCAGTCACCTTGACATAATATGGGCAAATCAGCTTGTAACCTACAGAATGTAGTCCTAACTACTGCAGGACTGAAATTTGTCTCTAAGTGCTCTATGGATAGGTTGTGGAATTTTTTTCTGTTAAAGTTTTGGATGATAAAATGAGTTGAGCTACCTTTTAATTCTGAAATCAGGGATTTCCCTCTTACTAGATCCTATGTGCATGGAGTAAGTTTAGTATTTCTATGGAGAGGGCAGGGAAGTGAGGGTTTGTAGCAGATAGGCGGTGGAAAACCAAGTTGTAAGGGAATAGGAGACATTTCCATAAGTTGTATTGGCTTCAATGGCTGATTTCTACAGCAGTGAATTGAAGGCCCTGATATGACACTTTCCTCATAGCCTGATTTTAAAAGAGAATAGCACATACAAGATCATCTGCAGCCATTGTATTGCAAGGGGAGTGTTCTGGGTTCACCTGGGCTGGTGCTGATTACTACAACCAGCTGCTGGTCTAATCAGCTGGAAAGGGGCTGCAGCTGGGCAAGGCCTCAGTTGTGGTAAACAACCAATGGGATATTTGGTACCAGATAAGCCCTGCCCCCAATATAAGGGGAGAGCAGGCCTGGGCCTGAGGCCTGTTTGCAACCGGCTCCTGTTTGGGCTTGAGTCTGTGGCTGGTGCAGGGATAGAGCTCTGGTTTGGGTGCAGGTAAGCCTCATGGCCCCTATTACTTTCTTTGCATATTACTTAATCAGTGTTACTGTTGTTTTTCTTCTGTGTTGTTCTGTTAAACTGCCGTTACCTCAGCCCATGGAATCTCACCTTTTTCTTCCTGATTCCCACAGCAGGGGGGGTAGAAGGGGTGGGGGAAGCTCTAGGCAAACAACTACAATGTGTTTAACCTCTGCCAGCATATCATAACCACTATTATCATACCCATTAAGCCATGTCCTGAAGGGCTGCATCTACACATTTTTTTGAACACCTCCAGGGATGGTGATTCCACCACCTCCTTGGGCAGCCTATTCCAATGCCTCAACGCTCTTTCAGTAAAGAAGATTTTTCCTGGAGTGTGAGACAGTTCATGAAAATGATAGCACATCATTGTTTGTGTTTACTGTGTCAAGATCTATTGTCTTTTCCCTTCCTACAGAGAAAGATGTAGTCACTTCCTAGAAAGCTTACGGTCGACACTTGTAGATGGTGTGTAGCGAGTGAGTAGCAAATGAGAACCCAAAGAGGTTGAAGTAATAACAGCAGCGTGATGACCTAAAGCCTGTTTAAAGGAAAAGCAGTATGTTCATTAACGATCACTGTTTTTGGAGTCTAGAAAGATGATTAAAAAAAAAAATCCTCATGACACTTCATATTTTTATATATCAATTTTATCTAATCTTTCAATAGGCTTGGAGCAGAAAATACAGTGAGTGACTTGAGAAGGCAGTTGACTTTTGGTTTAGGTTGATTTCTATGTGGTTAATTGTGGTGTCTGACGTGCATAGCTAAAAGATTTTCATTATCCCACTACTTCATAAACCCCCAGTAGAAAAACCCCAACAACTTAATATGAATGCAATGGTATAAGCCACTATATATGTGTGATTTAAAACATTCCTCTCTCCAGCTTTAACCTGTAGCTTAATAAATGAAAAATACTGTACAAAATTGCAAAAATTATGCACAAGCATTCTTTTTGGTGTCAGAGATATTTGGATGCAGCTATAAACGTACCAGTTGTGCCTATAACCAAACAATGCATTTATTCTAGCTTTATTATTGGAGCATTTTGGACTTCAAGTATGTTGTATGCTACTAATCATATGCTGTGTACTCTTTCTAATTATGACAATATGACTAGTTTCTAAGGTTGAAAAAGGCAACTGCCACAAAAATCTGGAAAAGTGAAGTAATTAATACATTTCATTATGTGTGAGAGCACTGTCAAAGTTCCCATTTTATGTCGAGTTCAGAGATATGCTAAAATGCTGCCCTTTGGAAAAAAAAAGTATTCTTAGAATTTCAGCTACATTGACAAAGATTCACTTCAGATTTTATTCAAAAGTCATATGTGTCATGTTGAAATCTGGGCTGTAACTGGTGATAGGTTTGTGCACTAGAACAGGGGTTAGTAGCCTCTGGAAGCAAATCAGCATAAAGAGAAGTGAGGTCATGGTATAGATAGAGATTATGTTGTCTGGAATATGAAGTAAGACACTGTCACCCTTTTATTGAATAAGGTGTAGCAGATAAGTTCTCGGATAAGATGTATGTTGCATAAAACTTAAAATATGGGGCACTAGCTAAAGGAAACATCTCTGTTGTGAGACTTGTTCCCAGACCTGGCATTCTGGTGGTCATTTCATGTTGAGGACCCAGGGTGAGGGGAGAGGGAGAGCGCTGTGTGTACTGGGCACCCAGTTGCTGTAATGGGCTGACTCTTCCTTTAGCTGAGGGATCCATTGTTTCATCCTTTCTAGCTGATTCGAAGCAGGGATTTCAACCCAAAGATGCCAGAAGGGTGACTGCTTCAATTTTCCTGTTGTATCTCTATCTTTGTAAGCTTTCAGTCAGACTGGAGGAAGTGAACAATTGAATGCTGCTTCACAAATGCAGGTTTTAAGTCCCTATGGACAGGGAGCATGGCTTATCTGTTTTTCAGACAGCTAGGTGGAAGCATGAGTTCCTCTAAAGACAAATGGTATGTCAGTGGCCAATTGCAGGAAAGATAAAGGATTCCAAAAGCTGTGAATATTGCAGTCAACTATTCAAGGCTCATTTAATATCCTTTTTTTCCAGCTTCTTTCATCACTTTAGTCTTTGGTAGTCAGAATAGAAGTGGTTCAGTTGAATACATTCACAGGAGTATGATACATTAACTTCTGCCCTATTCCAATATAGAATGGATTTCCTGTGTCTTACTCACCCTTCTACTCTTCTGTTTCTGTAAAACAAGTCTTCTAGTTAGTCTTTCCCATTTCCTGTTTTGATCATCACCTTGTTCTCCTTCAAGCTACTGCGAACAGGAACGGAAGATTAAATGTGTGTTTATAGGTAGCATTTTAGAACAGCTGCAGTTTCAGTGCTGGACCAAGCCTCTGATTAGATAAGTGGAAAAACTGTGATATATACTCTACAATAAATGTCAGAGCAAAGAAGAAAAAAAAAATCTTATTAGAAGCAAGCAATAGCCAGGAAGGAAAAGAACCTGTGTCAAAAAGCAATAAATAAATAAAAAAATTCGAGTGTAGAACAGAAGTTCATGGGTGACAAAGAAAAGGATTGCAGCCCTTTTGGTGAGTAAATACTTTTAGACATGTATTGATCTAGTTGGGGGAAAACAGTGTATGGACTCCATTGTGAAACAGCACTTATTGGGGGTGAAGCATGCAGGAACAAGGTTACAAGTAGTGAAGAGGAAGAAAGCATTTTTCTATGACTGGAAAGCATTTTGAAAAATGGAGAGGTTTTTTTGTCTTTATTTTTAATGCCCAGTACCCAAGTCTAAGACTCAACAAACTGAAATATGAAAATATGCTCTTAATGATTCAGAAGAGAAATAATAATCTCACTGAAGTCAGCAAATGCTTTTGCAATTGATTTAACTGGGGCCAGGGCTTCCCTACAGGCTTTACTGTTACGAACTGTAATCTGGCGCTGATAGCAGAAAGAAACATGGCAACAAGAAATATGTTGCACAAGCTCCTGTTTTCTGTTAATTTTTCATCATGTTGAAGGTGTTACTGTGGCCCAAGGCTGGCCTTGGAGTATGTGGAACCTGTTATTTTCTACCAGCTGGACTAGTTGACCTGGATTTCTTTACTTGTAGGATCATTTGAGTAATGGAAAAAGTTGAATATGCATAAATCTAAATGGGTGAGTTCATTTGTTTCCCAAGAAGAAATAATTCACTAAATCTTGTTGTTCCCCACCCCCCAACTGTTCAATTATTCTTTACCTGTTGAGAGAAAAGTGATTAAGTAGTGAGCATTAAATTTACCAGTAATGCTACAAGAAGGAGAGCATGGATGTGGAACAGCACTAGCTTTGTGATAATGTAATAAAACAGAGAGAAATGTCAGGAAATAGATGGTACCAGACAGCAAACCTCACTCTGGTCCCTTTCACTAGCGCAGGTCTGGAATAATCTCACAGACCTCAATCAAAATACACCAATTTCTTATTTGCATAAATTGAGCCAAAACTAATTTGGGCAGATTTTGCACGCTCTGCCACTCTCTGTTGTAACAGAATGCCTGCTTCTATGCTGCCTTGTAACTACAATGAAACAATTGTGATAATTTTTCAGTATTTTAGGAAAATTATTAGCAGAGAGCTGTATTGGGAGGCCACAGTATTTTTCCGTAATTCACCAAACCCAAGCAGCTTCACGATTTCTGAAATGGAAGAGCTACAGAATTAAATTTCATTCCTTATACTGTCGTGGTGTTTTTGTTTTTTTTTCCCAAATGGATGCTTTCAAGAAGTCTTGCTGCCTCAAGCATCCAGAACTCACAGATTTCAGCATACTGAGCAGATTCGCAGCTGTTGAGTCATTGTTTGTTTGGAGCTACCACTTTTTTTACTGCTGAGAGTATAATTTATTGTACTTCATTCCACATTGCAGACAGCAGCATGCTAATCCACAATTGCTTGTGGAGACACTTGAGATCATGCCTTTGTCCTGTTTTGGAGGATAACCAAAATACTAGATATTTGACGTGCAGGAACCTTTCCCCTTGCCTGCCTGAGCAACATCACCATTCAGGAGAAATGCAGCTCTTCTGTAAGCAAGAGGTGCTGGGGGTTTGGAGATACATAGATTTCTAGGTTGAATGCAACTTTGTACCGTTCATAGAGTACGTAAGTCAGTTTGAAAAAGGTCCTTTTCATTTCAGCATTTCTAATGGATACTTTCTTAACCTTGGTCCCTGATGGTATTGCTGACTCTTACGTAGAATATACTGGCTGATATGCAGACCGTTTCAAAAGTAGCCTGTCTGTTTCTTTGTAGTGAACCTTGAAAGCTATTCCATTACTGATGTATTTAATCAGAAAAATGTGAAAATTTTCTAGATCACGTAATGAAAAAGTACTTAGAAAAATTTTTTACTTCTAGTAAAAACTAAGTTAGTAAACTTTTAGAACCTCACTAATTGCAACTTTTTGCTGGAAGACTCCTTTCAAATCACTGAAACCTGTAAATCAATGTGTAAAGAAGCAAACCAAGCAAGGCTATTTGAAGTGTTATTTGAACAATTTTCCAGATCTTAGTTCTTCTCCTCCAAAGTAATGTATTTTATGTTTCCTTGCCCTGACAAATGCAAATCAAATATTAACTGATTATGTTTCCATATAATCATCATATTCTAGGGAAGGGTTGAGGAGCAGACAGAAAGAAGAAGAGTTGTTTATTCTTAGCAGGCAACCAAAAGCTTTTCTCTATCTGTATGTTTAATGAATGAATCAGACTCCTTTAGCACAGAATTGCTTCAACTGATAATTATTCAAGAAACAATACTGCCTTGGGAAAATCTCTAGTAATAAAAAAAATCTGAATGGCCTGAATAACCTTTTCAGGTGGTTATTTATCTCCAAATGAAGCCATTTTTTGGTAAAGTTTCTATTCTTTAGAAAATGCATTATTGGATAATTAAAAAAATAATCAGATTGTTAGTGTTTAGAGTCTGGAGTTCAGGGTGGCAATGAAATAAAACATTAATGGATGGTGTTCTCAAATGTATAGCTGGGAATACTGTTAGGTTTCAAGGATGAAGTCAAAGTGGCAATATGAGCTGAATCTATGCATCTGTACTCTAGTGACAACTGTTACCATTACCAATATGAAGAAATAGCAGGTTCTAATTAAAGTTACAAGCCAGAGGGAATAGGTATTAAGAAAGAAAAGAATAATTCTGTGAATAAATTGCACATGATTTACTAGTTCACAAAAAGATCTAAAAACTTGTATCTGAAATTACTTTAAATACAGCATCTATCAAACCACAGAACAATAATCAAATCGACCTAATAAGCAGCATGTAGCATGTTCTTATCTTGACATGGGGAGACCAAGTAGTCCCTTAAGTGCCAGTTAATCTACAACAAACTTTTACAGAGACCTAGAAGAAACCCCCTGCCACAGCAACCTGCATATTTTAGATGTCAGCCTGTCCAGAATCTAGCTTCTTGTACTCTCTGCCTCTGCAATAAGAGCAACTTCTGGGTGCATTCCATGAATTGGATCATGAAAGGTTCTCAGCAGCTTTCACAGCACTTTGTAGATGCAGATTTGTCCATAAATGTAGGCTAGCCTTTTTTATGTATAGGTGTCATTTTTACTTACACACTTGCTTACTCTTAGTATTTGTTCAGGACAGCAATCCTTTAAATATGAGATAAACATTTTCTCTGCAGATATATAGCTTCTAAGAGTGGATGTAGACCAGATTCCTTAAGTGATGCTGAGGAGCACGATACTGTGCATATTACCAGCATCTCTGCATAGGTAACACTGCCTTGCTGGTACTTACCAGTCTTGTTCTCAGGGAAAGGTGCATTCACAGCTTTAGAAAACTGGGCTAGATAATTTACAGTAAGACTATGTTAAGGGAAATGCCTAAACAACTTTTGCCTAGTATACTGACTGCTTTCTCCATTGTCAGTGGTTTTATGAGTGGTAGAGTTTAGGTCCATTGAAATAAGTGCGTTTGGTTAACTTCTGTTTTGAAAGTGTGCTTTTAAAATGTCAGGACAATGCTTGGAAGGAGAGATTTCTAGACTGCTTTCTGCAAGCATACTGTGATCTAGCAATACTTGGCCATAAACGTGAACCAACAAGTTTGAAGAGTTAGAAATTCTTCATTAAACTGAAGTATTTTGTCAAATTACTTTGATGGATGGACAAGACTGAGATTCATCTCTTGCCTTGAAAGGGCAGCAGCTAGTGATGCTGGAGGAGAGAGAAACGAGGAACGGCAAAATTATTTCTGTACCTCATTTGATTCACATTATCCTTTTATTTTCTTCTCCATCTGTCTATATTCCACTTCAGTCACTAGCTTTTGAAAAATAGTCGAGGCTCAGGCTCTTTCAGCAGCCTGTAATGCGCTTGGACACCTTCACTGTTTCATATAAACTTGCATGTGTTTGTGCTTTGTCATGGAGACAGTCCTGTCACCAGCCATTTCAGCTACGGTTGATGGTCTCTCTCCACAGGAAAGTTTTTAGCCGTAGCTTCACATTAAGCTACTCTAGCCTGAGAGAAATAGAGAGCTAGATGCTCAGATCCACACTCGCAGTAGTAGCATGACTGTACGTGGCACAGGTCATGAAAGAAGTAGGCTCCTGTGAGTAGGTCTTCACTGGCACACTGAAAGGCTAACTCCTCTGGCCAGGCCAATTTCAATTGAAGCTGTATGTGGGAAATGGAGGGCCCTGGGTGCACCTTGGTGTCGTGGTGCCCACCTTTGGCCGGAGAGCATCTACACACCACGCTGCAGGCCACGTGACACAGCTGGTACCCTGAGCATGGCACTACAGCAGCTTCACACAGCCCCTCGTGTGTAATGTACATTTTGTCAAAACGCATGGAGTGTTGGATCTGCACAGGCAAGATCTGTGACCCTTTCACAAGACTAACAGTAAACCTATCATTGTCGGAGCTTTCAGCTGCCATGTGATGAAAACAAAGAGCTGGGAGAATTTTTGCTGCCTGTTTTCCATAGTAAAGGGATACACATGGGCTTACAGATTTGGAAAGATTTGCAAATGCAGCTCCTGCTGCACTGAGCCAGCTGAAGTACAGGCCGATCAGCGGGTGCTGCAGAGTTCGATGGTGGTATTTATACTGTGCAGTTTCACAGACTCAAAGGGTTTATCTCTTATCGCCAGACAAATTGTAATTAGTGTAAGGATAGTAGTTTCAGCAGGGGAGGAAAGGACCCCCCTTTGTAACCTAGTTTCTGGATTATGGCATTCAGAGGCTGCACTGGTTCACCCAATGAGGCAGTGATGCTGCTTGTGGTGTCTCATTTGCCTTGGCTCAGCTATGCTGTGATGACGTGGCTGCACATAGGCACTAACTGAACTTGGGGTGACATAATGTCTTTAGTGACAAAAATGTATGTGTCTACAAGGTTAGAATTAATTCTGCCCATGAAGTAATGCTTGTTGTACCTCCGGGTAATCTACTTTGGGATTTCAGTGCTCAAATTCCACCTAAGTTTCACTTTGAACAATTAAGTACTTTTTTTGTTCTGACGTATAGCAGGCACATAGTGCAGGGGAAACATTGCCAAAAGAGATGTAACTGCTTGGGGCAAGAAAATTGTGTCTAACATATTAAGTCAATTGTGCAGCTGCTGAGAGTAGAGAGAATGGTTTATATAATTTATTTGGATTTTAAAAAGAAAAACAAAAATCCTCGTAAAAATATCCCTACCAAGAAGCCATTAAAGCAAACCAGTATTGAGGAAGTGAGAGCTAAAGTAATTGTGCATTAGAAATGGAGCCTAAAATGAAGAATTAAATGGTCAAAGGCTTATCATGGCAAAAGGTATAGTGCCCCAACACTGTGTTCAAATTGGTGCTATCTGAAAATGGCGATTCACGTGCTCTCTGAAAGGTGGTACTGTTTGCTGTTAACAGGGAATTACTTCATTTAGTCAGAACTAGGAAAGATTGTGAATGAACTGGGTTAACCAAGCGGATAAGTGGGCAGTGTGATGTAGATGACATGCAATGCTAACAAACAAATAGAAGGTTGGGCACACATTCAGAAGAATAGCTGGAAGTATTTGTAGGCTTTCCAGGGTTTAATATTAACCATAACCGTTCAGGTCATTATATGCTATGATCAGCTTAGTGGAAACAATTGTGTTGTGAAGGAATGCTATGAAAACAAAAGATGATGTGAGATCATGTGGAGAAAAAAAAAAGCACAGCATAGAAAACACAATTTCATCCATAAATCAACAATAATTCACCTATAATTTTGGTCTTGCCCTATCTCTTAAAGCATACTTACAAGAAGTAATTCTGTGGCTTGGAAACTAAATTATTGGAGAAATGGAGGAGGCTGAAAACAAGCATTTGTTTAGAAAGGAGTCAAATAATAAGAGATGGAGGGGAAGTAGTTAAACCAAGGAGTGGTATAAAGAATACAGGCTAAGAAGTTTCTGTTTATCCTGCTAATGCAAAAAAAGAAGCAAAGTGACACCATTAGAAATGAATGAAAATGAATTATTTTCATGAAAACCTTGTTATCCTCTGGGGCTCATTCTCTTATGCAATCATGGAGGCAAAAAGTTCAGCAGCATTATGCTATTTTAGAATTGTTCTTATGTGACAAGAAGACTGGGAACAATTATTCCAGGTAGCTATTCAGTGCTGCTTATCCAGAGATCATCCTTTTCTGTTAGAAAAGCCTGTACATACACTAACCTATTCTTCCCATTTGTGAATCAGACCTTTTAATGTGCATAGATATTTTTTGTGCTCAGCTTTGCTGTCTCTGCACTACCAACCAGTTTAACGTTCAGAGTCTAGCGTAGGGCTCCTAGTCCAAGACACAAAAGGAGGTGTGTACCCAACGAAGAAATGGTTAAGAGTGACATATAAACTTTGCTGTGGAATTTATTTATTTTTTTAAAAATAAAACTACTTATTCTGTTATTTGTGCAACTGTGACTTCCTCTGTCTGGGACCCTGGATCGATGACTTCAACAGCTGCTGCGTTATATGGAATGATCCTTTAAATTCTCCTTGCTGCTCAGTTGAGGCTTGTATGTTTTTCATTAGTGTTTATAACCACTTATGGTGCACGATGGTGTGATCCATTTCACATGCCAGGAACTTTCATGGGGAGTGGTTGAGATTCATGATGACATAATACAGTAAGAAGAGATATTAATGCTCTTAAGCATGAATTAATGAAATACCATTGAGATTTTATCCTGCATGAATAAAAGGATTTGGAAGTTGTCATTCTAAAAACCACATGAAGGATTTTACTGAAAAAATCCTCACTGTTGAAATAGAGTGCTAATGAATTTTTTACTCCAGCTTTGTCAGAGCTGGATGACTGAGCTGGATCCATTAATTTAATTCCTACTAATTTACAAAGTGTTTATATAAATGAGCAGCACAGATCTGTTGCTTCCAGGACTGTGGTGGTGCTAATTTTTATCCCCAACTCAGTGCAAAGCTGGGTTCCAACTTGTGGTGTAGTTGCAGAGTACAGGCCCAGCATGCCAGTAGCACCCATAAATCTGAAGTCCTTATCTCACAGTGCAGCTGTACAGCAAGAGCCTTGTTTGCTGAAATGCTAGCAATGTTCCTCATAAATGTGGAAGGTGACTGTTGCTATTTTTTTTTTTTTTAAAAAATCTAAGGTATGCTTCACTGTGATCGTCTTGGCGTGTTTTTGCAGGGCTACAGCTGATGTGGAACTAAAGAATTACTGTTGTGTTGCATCACTTTTCATTCTTCTTCTTCCCGTAGAATTAGTGAGTTAAAACCCTAGTGAAGATGTCATACATATAATTGTCTACCTGTATCGTCTTGATTTAAAAAAAAATTTATTCAGGGATAAAACTTTTTACACTAGCATATGTTGTCACATAATCAAGTCTAGAAGACAAATTTTGTTACTTTGGAGGCAAAGTGGGATAACAACAGTACACAGAGGCTGTTTACTTTGTGTTGTTCTGTTTGTGTCTGTTCTGAGTAGTTCAGAAAAAAAGTTCCTTAAAAATTAGGACGTAAAATAGGACACATATTTTATCCATAACTTAGGTCAATTAGAAACACCTTTTATTGCCTACATAAGTGAATATATGTAAACTTTATTAGTAATTTCATTTCAAATTTAAAAGAAGCAAAGGTGTATTTTAGAATTCACAGATAAAGATTAATTTTAACTATAAAGGTATTACCAGTGTTGCACTTCTTCATGTTATGGTTCACTTATGTAGAATTGAGATGTATTTTTTTTAATATTAAACAATGCATAGCACCATTATACAACAGTTCACTAAATGCACATCCCATTTAATC
>WEIS01025418.1:0-11592 GCA_013389965.1 Todus mexicanus | reverse complement strand
ATGACCAACGATGATATCCTGCAGAAAATCAAATACTACATGGTATGGGGAATTTCTCTTAAAGGATTTATGTTGGTCTTTTGCAGGAATGAAAAGAGGATGCTTCAGCATTTTTGTCTCGTAAATTATTCAATATCAAGCGCTTAACTTTCATATACCCAGTTGTGTTTAAGAAATCGTGTGTTGCAGTTCTGCATGGCAGAGGTGTACTGAGAATCCGATTATAATAAACCCCCAGTTGTTATTTCCCCATAGGAATGTTACAGTGACTTAAGCAATAACACCTGTAACAAATCTACGTGGAAAGCATTTCATAATTTTGGAAAAGGCATGTCTTTTAGACCTCCATAAATATTTGGAAGGAAGTGATTGAACATCACTCAAGCGTGTTATGTTATAGCACTGTCTTTGAGAGAAGTTGCAGATTAGAATTAGTCCCGACTTTACCGCCTTATTGGTTACAGGGTGGATGCCAGAATATGTCTGAGAATTTCTGAGTTTCTTCTAAACTTGAGTACTGTTTTTTTCTTTATTTAGAGTCATTCAAATGCTAAACTCCAGCTTGCTGCCATGTTCTGTATATCTAATCTCATATGGAATGAGGAAGAAGGTAAGAATGCCTCATTATTAATGCATATGCTCGTTATCCTGATCAAAAGGCTAATATTGCATAATATTTGCAGTACACAGCACGTAAAAGCATAAAGGGAGACATCTTTATAGGTACAATATGGAATGAATGAGAGTGGTCAGGAGAACATTGAGGAAAGTGTAGAGAGCTGTTTTAGGGTAGGAAGAGGAGACACATGAAAAGCATGTCAGTAAGTAGGAGCTGATAAGAGCCACACAGTGGGAGGTTTCCACCTGTAGCATTTCTGTAAAATCTGGAAACAATTTTAGTGAACGAATCTGCGGAAGAAAGCTTCCAAATCTTAAGGAGGTTGTGAAAATGCGTTGTTGGAGCGAACAGGTTCACTGGAGAGGGTAGATGGATTAGAAAGAAGATTTGTTGCAAAGAAATTTTCCCCAGCATGGCTGGCTTGAATGGGTTGGGCATTGAGACTGAAACCAGTCAAAGGACTTGTGGGTGGACCTGGAATGAATGAGGAAGGCATTTGGTAAGAAGAGTCATGGCCTGGGACAATGGAAGGTAGCCTGGAGGGCACTGAAGGATCGTGCTGCACAGAAAAATGTGTGTGTTTGTGTTGAGGGGTGGAGAGGACAGATGGAGGCAGCATCTCCTTCTGTTCTGCAGACATTTTGGTTTTGGTTATATTCCCAACAATGTCATTTCTTGTTGTAGGTTCACAAGAACGCCAAGATAAACTACGAGACATGGGAATAGTAGATATTCTACATAAATTGAGTCAGTCATCAGATCCAAATCTGTGTGACAAGTAAGTATGAAGAAAAATCTGAAAGGAACATTAGAGGGAAATCTTTGCTGTTTATTTAAAAATGTATGGTTTTTAAATATCTTGATTATAGAAAAACTCCCCAGAAAAACTGTCATTGCATGGAGTTTTTTACAGCGTACAAAGAAATTGTGATGAATGCTTGTTTAAAGAGCAGGTTTAGTATTGCTCAGGAGTAACGTATTTTAGTCAAGTTCTCGGTAGCATAAAATAACTACGCCAATCTTCTAAACCAGTGGAGGGTCCTGTCTGAAATCTCACAAATACACAAGTGTTTGTGTAAACCTTGGACTACTAACAAACTTCAGGAGGGTTGGAGCAAATGGCAAACAATTACATAACACTATGAATTAAAAAGATAACACAGCATCTCCACTGTTGTTAATCTCAGTTAAGTTATTTTAAACTAACTAAGCTCAACTGTGACTTTTCAAATCCCTGTTCTGTTACTCGCAGTATCTACGCAGATCATTCAGCTTCTTCACAAACACATACAACCAAAATAGCTAATGACAGTTACGTTAACTTTTTGCAATTGTCCCATCTACAGCTAGTAACAACTCATATTTCTTTCATTAACTGAAGGAAATGATTTTTGGAAGAGGTAATACACACACAAAACAACTCAGAATTGTGCAGTGTTTTAAAAAGCATTAACTTTGGATTTCTTGTTTTTATGAAAGATTCTGGTGTTCTTAGACATCTTCATAGTAAAGTTAGGACTTCTCTGTTTAAAACTGATGGCAAAGTATCAGTGTTGAAGGTGATAATCAGGAACGTATAGATATCAATAAGGCTCACGTAAAATTATGGAAAAGCTGAATAGGGTCTTCAGACAGTGAGAAATAGGAATAAAATGCATACAAGTAAAAATACTTTCTGGTAAATGGACCTTGTTTGTCAACACTTAAGCCTTGGTTTTAAGGGACAGGGAGCTGATTGTGTTAGTACTGCTGCAGATCATCATCCCTCCTGTTTCTCGTGGCCGCCTGCTCCTACTGTTTATCTTATCCCAGCTCTGCTTCATCAGCACCCTCTGAGCTGATATGACTTGTGAATGTAGCAGGAAACATGGAAAAAAAGATAAATAATCTTCCTCTGGGTTGATGAGTTGTTTTGGATCTTGGAAAAGTCTGTCATGGTCATGATGGTATGATTGGGAGGTGTGGGGGACAAAGGAAGAGTAAAGCTGCTCACTTCAGGTGGTAGGAAACACTGAATAACCTGAAGTGATGATGAAACTGTAACCCTAGACTTTTTGGAGGTGTTTTTTTCTCGACAGTGTTGCACAATGTTAGGTTATATAAGTTTCACTATTACACTGGGTGTTGCTTCTTTTCTCCCTCTCACCTCATTGTATGGTTTCGGTAGGGCCAGTATTCCTGACAGGACTGATGTGCTTCTAGTATGTTCTGAGTTACGACACCTTTTTAATTTCTCATCTCAAAGACATTTCATATGCATCTGTATTACAGAAAAGTAATTGCTCTTTGCAATTACTGCTCGTAAGAGGTTTTTGTAAGGGGTGTTGATAATGAGGTCCAATATCCACTTTAAGCCCCCTCATACTCAAAAGTTGTTCCATTTATGCTGAACATCTGATATACTTGGTTAGATGATCTTATTCTTAGATGTAAGGTGGATTCCTAAATTGTTCAAGTCCATGCAGAGCGCTTCTGCACCGTGGGCTAGATTCTCCCAAACTGAAGGAGTCAGCCACTCAGCTTCCTTTAACCTCACGTATTCATCCTTCCTCTCCTTCAGGCACAATGCATAGTCTTGTACATAAAGCTATTGATGATAAGGCCAAACCCCAATAATTAACCTGTTTTTTTCTTTATTGCAGGGCGAAGACAGCACTCCAGCAGTATCTTGCATGATCAAAGACTAATTGAATCTATGGACACCCCTCATGTCTACTTAAGGAATAGCAGGAGATATTCCTGACTCCTTATATTTGCACAAGTCACCTTGGGCTGCATTTTTCTCAGGTGCAGGGAGCTGCTTTGCAGAAACAGTTTAAATGATCAGGTCTCCAGTGCACTTGAGAATTTTCTTGAGGTAGTTTCTTTACTCAGAGGACTCCTGTGGGGGGTTGTTTTGGTTTTTGAGGTTTTTTTCCTGAGCTACCTGGACTTTCGGATAGAACAATCAGTCATCATTTTCCTTTTGGGCCTACAATTTTCTGCTTTTGCTGCAGCCTGCGTGTGTGGGTGTGTGTGGGTGTGCTCGAGCGTGCGTGTGCTTGGGTGAATGTGTGTGGGTGTGATACCTCAATTTTGTTTTTTCTTTTTTTTTTTTTTGTGTGAAAATCTTTTTCTACAGGTTTTCAAGGGTTAACCATTGTTTGCTGTACGAATACTTCAATGAATTATATACAGTTTGAATGAAATGTTATTTAAAAAAAAAAACCAAACTGTTGTATCCCATAAAGTTTATTTTGAATTTTGAACAGATGAATGTTTTTAAGTAAAATATATGCATTTCTGAACTTCAGCTCAACTTACACTATACTTCCTTCTTAAAGAGAAAAATAGAGGGAGACATTAGACCCCAAATTATAAGCAGCGCATTCTGTACTGACAAGGTCCAAGAGTTTTTTACTGTCATGCAAGGTCACCTGGTGCTGACGACATCCTCAAATCTGTCGAATGGGTCAACTGGATTTTTTTGGGTTTCTTTACATTTTTAGAAGAAAATTTTCATACTTGAGAGTTAGCATGACTGTTGACTTTTCCAGAAAGGAACAGGTGACTGCAATATCAGCAGGCATAAGCTATTGCTTTAGTAGCCAAGAACTTGCTCAAATAATTGCTGAAGGATTTGCTTATTTCACTGGTGATAAGTATCTGCTGATCAGTAATATCAATAGAGCAAACTGTATGTTGCAGGAGTTACACTTTGAAGAGACCAGAAGGAGCCGGCAAGCAGTGATTAAGGGATTGCTTTTGTTTTGCATCCTTTACCTCCAGTTAGAGTTAAGTGACTTAAATTATTTTGAAAGATCAGCTGGGTGCATTAAGTTGGGGAAGGGATATAAACCCTAGGAGTTGGGGGTTGGTTGTTGGTTTTTTTTAGCTCAGTAATGTTGCTACAGATTTTGTGTATATATGCAGATATACACAGTTGCATGGTTTTGGATACCTGGATAATAAGTGATGGGATTTTAATGCATTCAGAAGCCTAGATTGTCCATAAGTTCCTTAAATTGTGCCTGTAAGTGTGGAGAAAAAAATATGAGTACAAACGAAGATGACTGTGTAAAGTCAGGCTGGAATATGAGACCCCAGTGGCTTCGCCATCAAATATACATAGAAACAAATGAGGGCAGTGAGGAGCTCTCCTTCACGCAGTTCACAGTTCTTGCTTTTATCCTGTGTCTACTTTCAGTTTTCAATTTAGACCATAGTTTTACTAGTCAGAATCTCCAAACACTATATTTACATAGCACTAGCAGGCACACTAAGATTGCAGCCATGTCTTAAACCAAATCCTTCTTTTGTGACATTGAACTTCAGGAAGGCTGCGGCAAGAGAGGTCTGTAACTTTGCTAACCAATTTTGATAAGTATCTTAATCTTTTATTTCTAATCAAAAGGTCAAATTGTGATAGCCTTACTTTTTTCCAAGGTAACTACTTGTGTCAGAAAATGTGACCACAGTTTGGCCTGGAATTTGAATGTGCTATGTATCAGATAACTGTTATCACTTGGTTGCAAAGGAGAATATATACATTTTATGTAACTTCTTCCACTCTTGAAAGACAAATAAAAGTGAGCACCTGACACTTTTTCCCTAGGCATTGCAGTAAGTGACTGGGAGTTTTTTTCACGTCCTTCTGCAAGTTTTTCATGATGGACTTTGGGGGCTCAAAAAAGGGAAAGTAAAAATATGTGAGAACTTGGTAAATATCAGTACCTCAGAAGCGAAGTCTTATTTATGAAGTTCAATCAAATATTTTTTTGCTCGAACTGAGTTAAAAGTTCTGAGGCGGGTATTGCAAATGCAAAACTGTACAATGTGCACCTGACTTCTAAATTTGCCTTCCTGCTGTGTATGTTTGGGAGCTCAAGTTCTTACATATCTCTTCTAGTCCTCCCCAGTTCATGTTTCTAAAAGCGAACCTGAGTTTGATTCTATGAAACTTCGGTGCCTAAAAGTGTTCAGAAAAAAGGTGAGTAAGTATTTGTGTACATGTTTTGAGGTGGTTTCCTCAAATTCTACCAGAAAAACTAAAAAACGATGCTCAGACAATCTCGTTGCTGCATGAGAACAGCTGACATTTTCCACAGATATTGGTAGGACAAGCTATTGGATGAGAACATTTTTACATTCAGTTGAGCTTTGTGGATATTTTTTGATGTTGCTATAGGTATGTACAAAAAGAACACTGTAAATAAAAAGAACTTTATCAGAACATCTAGATTTTTCTCAGCTTTCTGGAGAAACCTCAGCTTTCTATGCCAGCTTCTCTACAGACTGACAGTTGCTAGCCTGAGATTCACAGTGGGAACTTGCTTGCTGGTTGGCCAGATCTTTACTACTTCATTTAGGTAGCAGCATCTTGTGAATTACAGGGTTTCAGAACCAAAGCCAGTATAGGGTCTGTCTGGACATCGTAAAAATCACAAGGATTTCTGCTCGTTTTGTGCCATTTCTCTTCTGAAAACTAGTCCTAATGCATCTTGATGAGTATGTCCACTCTTTGTATCTGGGTCCAGTGGTGGTAGTCCTTCTCTCAAAGGTTACATGTGTCAAAGAAGTGAATAGTTCTGCCTGGAGTTTGGCATGCTTGTTGTCAGGCAACTGGTACGCTTGATTGCTTTCCACCACCTCCCATCTGTGTTAGGAGTAGTCTCTCCCACACAGGATGTCAGATGAGATTTATGACTGTTGTTCCAGTCACAGATTTGCATTGTAGTAGTGAAGGAAGCTGAGTGACCTGCTTAAAAACATCTTGTGCCAGTATATCCTTGAAAGAATTTTAAAAAATATTTTTATAGACTTCAACTATTGCAATTGGTCCTGCACCTCCATGAAATGGCTGAAGCAGTGACACAATGGGCAAAGGATTAACAGGTGCATGAGATTAGGTTCTTGAAGGCTGGAAAATGGTTTTAACACAACTGGTTTTGGTTATCCTAAAATGTAAGCTCACAACAGGTGCAAACATGCAAAATGTCAGCGGTGTTTAAAATCATCAAGCCTTTATTGGAGGCTTATTTCTACAAAAAGAGACAGATTCTGGGGTATCCGGGGGTGCACTTTGCTGTGCTGAGCTGGTGCTGGAGGCCAGGGAGCCCCTGCCAAAGCTCAGCCCTGCTCAGTCCCCTGGAGGCACTGGACAGTGTCACCCGGGTTCCAGGGGTACATGGGGAGTGAATCCTCAACCAGGAGGGACATCCGTGTGCCAGGTGAATAGAAGCCCCTCCAAGGTGTGCACCTGGAGCCCGGTGACACCAGCTGTGGGCAGGGACTGGGCTGAGCAGCAGCCCTGCCCGAGCGGCCCTTGCCCTGCGGGTGCTGAGCACAGGCACTCTGTGTGTGCGTTTGCTGCACGTTAGGAGCAAAAATAACCACCCTTCAACCACCGAGCTGTAGCTGGAGGGGGGCGGGGGTCAGCAGCCTCCCCCCTCTGCTTGGTACTGGGGAGGACATGTGTGGATTCCGCACCTTGGCTTGAGCCCCTCATTTAGGAGGGACGTGAACACTGGAGTAGGGCGGGCTGAGGGGCTGTGGGCAAAGAGGAGGCAGAGGGACTCCACCTGCTGCTGCTTCAGGGGGAGCTCCAGGGGAGGCTGAGCGGAGCTGCCCGACCGCAGCGGGGCGGGCCGGACTGCAGCTCCGCCCTGGCGTTGCCAGGACAGCCCCAGCAGCGCTGGGGAGCAGCCGTGGGGCTGCCGTGGGGCTGCCAGGCCCGGGCTGGGCCCCCTCGCCCCCGCCGCCCTCAGGGCTCAGGCTGCTGAGGCGCGGCCAGGCCGGGCCCTGCGGCAGCGCCTGCCCTCAGGGCAGTGCCCGGGCCAGCCCCGCTCCCCCGGCAGGGAAAAACCTTCCCCTGTGCTGCACGTCGGCCAAACCTTGGATTCACGCCGTGCTTCACGCTTGGGACTGCTGCGCAAAGGACCCTTGTTCCCCCAGGAGGATGGCTGCGAAGAAAAAGGAGGTAGTGCTGCAGGTCAGTAGGAGATGGGCTTTTAAAGTACCCCCTTAACTCACAGTCAGTGCAAAGGATCAAAGTTCGGCCTTGGAGTATCTCAGGTTCTGCTGGCAAAGCCTTCCTGGGAGGTGCTTGTGGTGGAAAAGTGTTCCAGAGAAAGATTATCGCTTTATTAAGGTAAAAATGGTTTCTGCTGCTGTTTGTCCTCCTGTGTTCCCGTGTGATGGGGAAAATTAAATCCACCAGACTTTGCATCTTTGGCCACTAAGGGAAAACTGTGCCTGGATCTGCAAAAGTAGAATTGACATCTGTAGGTGAAAGCTGGACCTCATGTAGGATGTGATGTGCTGTCCTGGAAAGGTTCTGGTTATATTAGAGAAAAGCAAAGTTCTGGTGGCCTCAAGGCATCCAAATTAGCAGAGCACTTTGAAGGGGTGCTGCTGGTACTTTATCAGTTGAACTCGCAGCTGAACTTATTGTTGCAGATTACCATAAATCATTTGAACTCACGAACATCTGGTGAAACACTCTGTGGGTGGTCCCAGCACTAGGGATACATGGAATAATTAAATTTCCTAATTCTGAAGGTGTTCTTTGAACAAATTAGGCTTGGGGTCCTCTGCTGAACTGGAAAACAGGCAGAGGTGTTTGAACAACTCCTCGTTCTCTGAGAGAGGTGGGATCCTGGAGAAACTGAACTGTGTGACCTCAAGTGACATCTCTGAAAATCTCTAAGAGCCCATTTAATTTGCACTGGAGTTTCCACTCTTGGAATTCCCGACTTTGCAATTTTAGCAATCCTTTAATGCATGTCGGTGCTAATTAATGAATGTAAAATGGCTGGCCTTATTGAAACTCACTGTCTTTCAGCGTAAACTAAATGTAGTGAGGATTAATCATACCAGCTGAGAAAATGACTAGGAATCTTCATTGCTCAGGATGAACAAAACCATCTCCCAAGAAGCCTCTTTAATCTACTTATTTATTTATTTTAACTTACTGTGTTCTAAGTGTATACTGAGGAGTAAGCCCTGTAAGATGGGCAAGATGCTAAAGATATTTTTGTTTGTACTGACAGTACCGGAAGCGTGGGATGATACTGTATGTGGAACAATGTATGGAATTGTCTAGGGCATCCTTGTCTGAGTGAGTCCCTGAGCAACCTGATCCAACACTGAGCTTTGAGCAGTGGGTTAGACGAAGGACTCCACAGATCCCTTCCAAGCTGGATCTTTCTCTGCTTTCTGTCGTTCGCTTTGTTATGGGAGTCCTTAGATAGCAGCTGGTAATTCAGGTAAGGACATGTTGGGTTCAGACCACCCTCTAGTGCCCAGACATCACAAAAGCTGTGTATTTACTAGTTTATTTTATCAGGACTGAAATGTCTTATCGAAGTAGTATAGCTTGTGAGTAGGTACAGGGAGAAACTCCTGGCCTGATAAATGTGATGAGGACTGGGTGAAGAATAGGTGTGAAGAAGGGAAGATGTGTGCTGGAGACAAGCGTGTGGAAGCAGCACTTGAAAGGCTGCAGGTCAGCCTAGACCACTACCTCACTGTGCATTTTGAGCATCATGCTGGCTCTGATGGGAGATCCCTGAAGTGATTTGTCAGTATGTTTGCCGGATCCAGCCAGTACCTGATGACTTACTGTTGCTTATCCTGTGTTTTCAAATTTTTGTGCAGATTAACATCAATAGCCAGGAGCTTTGGGAAGAAACGCTGTGTCTCAGAGGACTCATTGGTAAGGGTTTGGTCAACACATGAGATTGCTTCTGCTGTGTTAAATGGACCTCAGTGCTGTTAGGAAGCAGGTACTAGTAATAGGGATGCTCAATCAGCCCCTCCGTTTGTCTTGCATTGAATGGAAGTAAGAAATGCCCTAGAAGAAGTGGACTAGCTGGAGGCTGTAGTCTTCCTCATTCATGTGGGGCAATTACCATGCAATCACAGAGCAGGATTATCCCCAGTGCAAGGAACAGCTGAGGCTCCCAAGGGTGGAGATTAGGGGGCTGATTAAGTAAGCCTCGTGTGCTCTACCTCTGTGCAGCAGTTTTCCCTAGAAAATCTGGTATCCCTGAGGTCATACTCATATCAATCTCTCTTCTAAAGACTCCTCCATAACATCCTTATTAGCTTGTTATTTGATCATGTGATTTCATTCTCTGATCTAGCATTTGAAACCTTGATGGTTTCTACTTCAGAGTTAAATCCATAGCTCCTCTAGCATTCAGCAGGAGTCCTACCACACTCTAGACAGACCTATGGGAGCAACAGCCACAAGCTGCAGCTTGGGAAGTTCAGGTTGGACATAAGGAAAATATCCTTCCCCAAGAGGATGGTACTGCAGAGGTCACCAGGGGGAGGAGACCTCAGTCTTCAGAGCTGTCTTCTTATTGCACTAGTGCTCTTTCATAGTTCCCTTCCGAACAGCTTTATGGAAAAGTGGATAAGTGCCGAGACTAACCTATTGGGCTATGTCTAAACAGACCCATTTTGACCAAATTCTTACTAATTTTCCTGCTTGCAGTTGTTGATGCATTTCAAGGCTGGTGTGGTCCATGCAGAGCAGTAGTGGATCTTTTCCGAAAAATAAGGAATGAAGCTGGCAGTGACCTCCTGCATTTTGCTGTGGTAAGATCTGATTTGGCACTGCTTAAAACATCCTGTCCCTGAAATGAGCAGTTAACTAAAGGCTGAAGTCATTTATCTTCCCAATATTCAGCAAAAATTGTAACATTCCAGGAGTTGCAGCTTGTGTGAGTGGCCTGCCCAATGCAGACACTTGGTCACATCAGTAAGAACTCGTATCGTTAAGAATTTTCAGGCTTTGACTGTTCTGTACTTTTTGGATTTCTGCTTAAGCAGCTAACACCAGAAGAATCATTAACATGTGTCACTCTGATGTACAGGGAGAGCCTGAAGGAGCTGGGTTTGTTCACCTGGGAGAAGGCTAAAGGACAGGTGTCTAGCAGGGGATTCATAGGAAAGGCAGAGACAGCCATTTCTCAGCGGTGCACAGCAAAAGAACAACAGATAACGGGATCAAGCTGCAGCAGGGAAAAATCCATGTAGATAGAAGGAAAAAGTTCTTAGCATAGAAGTGGTTGGACGCTGGGAGAAGTTCCCAGAAAGACTGTGGAGCACTAACTCTTGAAGACGCTCAAAACTAATGCAGCCTTGAACAATCTCTTGTAATATTGAGAGTAGCCCTGCTTTGGGCAAAGGCTTGGACTAGAACCCTTGAGAAGTCCCTGCCTCCCTCAATCACGCTGTGATTATGTTTAAATGCCTTTCCTGGCTGAAGGCCAGCTCTCCACTGCTGACAGAGCTGTGGGCAGTGAGGTTTGTCATGGAGGTCACTGCTCAGCACTCCCTGCAACCTGCTGCTGCTGCTGCCACAGCTCCTCCTGTCACTTCTCACACTCCTTATAGACAAGGGCCCCCCTATTTTAAGTTTCACAGTTTTTTCCGCCCTGGGATTCACTCAAGTAAACTGCTGTGAGATACCCTTGCCTCACAAGAGTTGCTGCCCCAAGCACTGTGGGTGAGATCTGCCAGACATCTGCCTGCTGCTCAGGTCTGTGATACTAAGCTGGGAGTCACTGGGCTCTGACCAGTGTCATTCTGGCCCGTATGACTGGGACCCAGAGGTGTTCTGCTGTACGTGGGGGCTGAGTGCCAGCCAGCTGAGGGTACCTGAGCCCAGGCAGTCATGTTTGTATTCCTCTGAAGCAGAAATGCTTTTCTAGAAACACCTGTTTTATTTTACATTCCTTTTAGGCTGAAGTTGATTCCATCGATGCTCTGGAAACATACAGAGGAAAATGCCAGCCTGTCTTTCTGTTTTATGCAGTGAGTGCAAGTATCATGACTGTAGTTGTGTAGCAATAAGTATCACTTGCCAGTGGGAACAACTGTCCTTTTCTTTCATATGTGACAGCACAATTTAATTTGCTCTGTATCTGCTGGTAACTACTGGTGATGAAGTGCTGCATGGGTAAAAATATACAGCCAGAGTT
>WEIS01025417.1:23304-64479 GCA_013389965.1 Todus mexicanus | reverse complement strand
CCCTTTTCCGACACCATCAGGATCAGAGTTACCGTTAGGGTTAGGCTTGAGCCTCTTAGGAAAAGAGAAAAGTCAAAAAAATGGCTTAACAGATCCTGCAGAAACAAGAAGGGGTGAAACTCCAAAAGCAAGAAAAGCAGCTTGAAGAAGAGTCACTTCTTTAGGAATTACTGCATGGAAGGAACAGAGTCGGAAGTGATTTGTGATCCTCTCTGCTCCCAGGGCTGAGGAGCAGAGCTGGGTGGGGAAGGGCTTCCCTTCAATGCCACATTTCCAACAGTATCCTTTTACCTCTGGAAAAAGGTTTCACATGTACTGAAATATGAGAAGATGTAACAAATAGAGTAATGGAAAACCTGGCGAGGCTGGTTCCCCCTACGGAGCCCCAGAATTTCAGTCCTTGCTTTTCCTGGTGCACACAGGAGATGTCAGCATGAGGAGAGTCTGCATCTCTCCACACTTTTTTCCTTGTGAAGCAGGAGTAGTCTTTTCTAGAGTTTGGTCACACATGGGGGACTCCAAGTATCTTCTCCATAAGCTGGTGCAGCAAGGTTTCTCAGTCAGTATAAACATACGTCGCTTTCCACTTTCATAAACTTCAGAATTTAATTATCTCTGAGCTTTCTTACTGCTCGCCCAGTAAAATTGCCCCACAGATCGACAAGTTACAGGAGGGCAAGAAGTGTTTGGAAACACACTGCCATGAAAAATCAGGCTTGGGGCTGGTCTGCCTTCATTTCTGAATGGTGGAAAAGTTTCCACAGCATTATCCTTTCCAAGATTGTGAGGAATATGGTGTCAGTTGTGAGCAGTGTTCCTGGCCAGGTTCATCTCTGAAGTCATCGGGACTTCCAAAGAGTTTGAACTGGGCACATCCTTCAATCCACAGACAGAAAATAGCCTCCACCGCATGCCCTGACCTAATTGTCATGGGAGGCTGATGGGTTTTCCAAACCCAAACTCTGTTCACAGTGAAGTCAACAGTAAAGCTCTAGTGAGGTCGAGAGCTGGGCCAAAGCAAATCACTTCGGAAAAATCCCACTCCATCCACATGCCAGGATTATTACATGTGGCAATGAAAATGACACATGCTGAGAAGGGGTAAGACATCTTCAGCTGTCTTAGAGGAGGTATCATCAATCCACTGGGAGACAAAGGCTAAATAAACAGTCACAGCATTATCTCATTCCTTGACAGCATCTTTTCTAGGCCATCGAACCCCTGGTCAGTGGGTGCCAGCTCCCAAAGGTTAGATGCCTTCATCACTTGAGCTGAACTAGGCTACTGGCACTACAAGCTGAGTCTGCTCAGGGCCAGGGCCAGGCTGCAGCTCCAGCCCACCCCAGGGCACAGCAAGAGCCCGAGGTCCACAAGTCCAGCTTCATGTATCCCCTGCATGCAAAGGAAGCCCTGAGAGCAACCCAAAGCGGTTCTGATCCCACTGGATGTTTGCGGCAATAGCGTGGCTAGCAGAAAGCCCGGCCTCCCAGGCTTCTCTTTTAATATTCAAACAGAGGGTGGTTTCATCACAGGTATAAATATTGATCCCAGTTTACAGCTGTTCCCCTTCATTATTAAACCAGCCAGCTCGGATAAAGCCAAACTTCAAATCTTTTGAGCATCACCAGGTACTAGTCTGTACCAAGGCTGGCTTCCTCCTTGCTGTCAGCCCGCTGATGTTCAACAGGACACTCACTCCCTGGCCGAGCGCTCTCAGGCTCGTGTACATCCAAAGACTGTACTCAAACAGCAATTATTCCCTCGGTGACTTATGTGGTGGAGCTGCCGAGGCCAGCACTGGCAGGAAACACATGTTAGAAATTAGTGTATGTCTGGTACCGTCTCCTCTCTCTGTTTCTCCAGGTGGCTGAGCGAAAGCAAAAGCAAGAACATTTTCTGATGCTGACCCTGGTTAATGTGAGTATAAATACAAGGTTAATACCCAAAGGATGGTTGATGAAGGAAAAAGTGAAGAAAAGTAATCAGGATGAGGAAAGCAATTCAAAGAATTCCTTGAAATATGTGCACCTTTGCCTTGTGTTCTGACAACAAAGGGCAAGGATTATCATGAAATAGGAGGAGAGTAGCGTGTGTTTTGTTACTTACTCCACGGGAAGTAAATCAGCAACGTAAAGAAGATGTTAAATCTCTTAGCAAAACTAACCCAGTCACTATTTTTAACCAGGCAGTATGTCCCAGCACCAGCAGGCCCCTCTGGGTGACTTCACGTGGCTCTCCTGTGTGGACAGATAATGTTCTTCTGTGATCTTAGAGCTCGGCATATCCTCAGGGCTTTCAAAACCTGCTGCACTGAAAGGGAGATCCTGCTGCCTGAAGCATCTTCTCTTTGAGGGACAGGTTTGGAGACAGCCAGCATCCTCAGGGTATTTCCCCTGGGCTCAGGGAACCAGGAGTGAGAGCAGAGCTGCTGCGATTTTAGTGTTGGAAACTGGTGGAAACTGGTGGAAACAAGGATCAGCCAAAAGGCGCTGTGATGTCAGGGGAATTATTCCACATCTCCATGTTTTCTTGTCTTTAGGCTTTTGGTTTTTTTCAGTACTGTGCTTAAGATCATTTCTACATATTTGGAAAAGCAGCTTTTGCCCACTAATCCCTTGTGGGATGACCAGTACAAGCCATTAGGGCCAGAAGACCATGAGTTTTTATTATCGTCCTGGCCAGAAAAAACCAAAGTCCTGCCGTAGCTCTTGCTGGATTTGGCAGAACTGTGCTTGCAGCCGAGGAAGGGTCAGATCCTGGATATATTAAAGTATGTTCAAATAAGCAAGATGTATTTTTGTCATCTACCTGTCAGCTCTCCTGGGAAAGACGAGACACCAACACGTGGGGAGGAGGAGGCTCAGCACTTTATGGCGCTGGGCAAGATACTCCTGGGGACACCAGGACACATGGAAGCAGTGGCTGGGGAACAGAAGTTGAACCATGCCTTGGCCCTTTCCCAGCCTGCTCAAACTGACCTTCCCTCAGCCATTTGATGATGTCACCTTGGGCAAATAAATGTACTACGTTCTGCATTTTTAATGCCAGAGACTATAGCACTTTCCTGTGGGAAGGAAGAGGCAAATTCCTCCTCCCTCCCCCCCATATACTCAAGCAAAGCGCAGTCTATCCCAAAGCTTCAATAAATTTTTATACATACTTCAGGCCAGTTTCTGCTCTCAAATTCATCAAGGTAAATCTGGAAAGAGCACACTTGAGTGGAGCTGCTCCAGTTTCCCTGAGAGCAGAATTGCCCTTTCTCTGCCCAGTGCAATCAAATGAAAATGATGGGAACTGCAGCTTTGATATTCCCCTTGCAGATTGGATCTCCCCTTCTTCTTGCTTGACCTGAAATTTGCTTCATTAGCTGCGATCTTCTTCGATTAGTTTGTCAGCTATGCTTCATGTCTCAGAGAAGGTAAAGAAGAAAAGGCAGCACAAGCGCAAGGTTGGGCTGCAGAGGAGGCTCTGAGCTGTGCTGAGAGCTTCTCCCCATGCTCTTGCACCATACCGTGAGGGCTGCAAGGCCTACCAAGAGCAGGTTCCCAGCCACATGCTGGATGAAGGGTGTCTGTGTGGAGTCCCATGACATGACCGCAGCCCGTCTGTGGTAGGGATGTAACCATCTGCATGGTTGGGGTACAGTTTAGGATGGCTGCTTCTGCCTACAAACACCGCCCGCTCTGGAAACATCCCACAGCATCTGCTCAGCTCTGCAGATCTTTCTGCCTAGGGATCACATCAGATCCCTCCCCAAATGATTGAGGGATCAAGATGAGAGAAGTAGCTCTTATTCATAAAAAGAGACATTCCCAGGGCATTATGGCCAGTGCAGGAGAGGACGTGTGTGTGCTCACCCCGGCTCCTGATTTACGGTGCTGTGGATGAGCATTTGGAACTGCAATTCTTTTTCCAGGACAGAGGCTTTCAGCATGAACAATAGGTAAGGGTATGAATACTTCGAACTCTGCCTGTAAATTCTTGCTGAACGTGTAGCAGGGAGAGTTAAGAGTGAGCTTAGCTGGTCACAGAAACATATTTCCAGTCATTTCAGACTAAATGAAAGGAAAATTAGGACAATATATGTTTTGAACCTTCTGTAAGGCAATAGTCTCATCAAACAGGGAGGTACAGCTCAGATTCTGCTCCTGTGTCATCTTTGGAGGCAGCAGACTGGAGAGAAAAAATGATTTTGAACCCTCAGAAGTCATCATTTCTTTGGGTCTTAGGTTCCCTCTGTCGATTATGGCCCCTCCAGTTCAGCACCGTGTCACCCTTTTTGCTACTAAACTGCTTTTGCTCTACTTCCTCCTAACCACGTGTCAGCCAGGGAGCAGGGAAGGGAGGGAATCTAAAGCCAGAAGAAGCCCTGCTTAAGGCGAAAGTCCAATTCAAGGCAAGTTCCCTGGTGCCCAGCTGAGCCCTGTGCTGTCTTCCTGGCTGCTCTTCTCCCTCTTGTCCCTGACAGACCCACGCTGCAGGAGCAGCTCTACATCTTTGCGTGATCTGTGAAATAAGCCTTGTCAGGTCTTATCATGTCATCTTACCACCCAGTAACGCATTAAAATACACCACATCGCTTATAATCTGGAGCTGGAGAGAGAGAGAGCCTGCCTAAAACCCACTCTTCCCTCAAAGAAAACCAGACGCACTTGCAAGACCTTCAATTACCCCTTAAGCCACCTTCTTCTCCCAGCTCCACTCATCCTTAAAGTCCCTGGAAAACAGATGGTCCTTGCAGCTCGCCTGCGAGTTTAATAAATCTGGTGGAGCAAATGAGAGGAAGCTTCAGAAAGAGGGGGCTGTGATGGGGACACCCTGCCAGCTACTCCCCCACTCACCATGGATTTTGGCTGGACTTTCTCCAACGCCTACAGCTGCTGCAGGTCCACGCTGGGAGGAGGAGCAGCTCCCTCTCCAATTCTCTCTCTATACTACCCAGGTCACAAAATGGTTAAAGCTTTGCAAGCTCCACTCCAGACCTGGAATTCCACCCAGAAATGTGTTGGCAGCCAGGGCTGATCCCAGAGCTCTGCTCTAAGGGGCTGTAGGTGTGAAATTTGGCTTCAAGAGGGGGCAGCTGCATGCTGCGAGGGCTCCCCTTGCCCCCCGAGCTGCTCAGCCCCCAGCAACAGCAGCGTGGACCCTTCAGAGACTAAAGCATCCTCAGCTCAGAGTACTGACAAAACTTACAATCAGCCCATAAAAAGGACTTTGATCAGGTGTTCCCGTGGCTTTCCTGGATGGGAAGATTGATGTGAAGTGACGTGCTCGGAAGCAGTGGTTTGGGTGCAGGAAGCTGCAGCAATGGTGGGGAAGAAGGGAATAAAAGGATGGATTTTGCTCATTTAAATTGAAATCTCAGTTTGTTAGAGAATACCAATCCGGAATTAATCTTCCCAGTGTAGCTCCCAGAAAGAAGTCCATTTCCAGTCTAATCCAACATGGTCTGGGGTTCCTGCGTTGGATAATATAACCTTGATCACTTTTGTCCAGGACAGGGATGTCTTTGCAAGAGCTTTAACTCTGGGGTCACCCCATTCTGTCATAGGACATAAAATATCAGCCGTGCTCTATTACCTTCCTTGTTCAATAGGACAGAAAGAAGAAACAGTGGTGATCTCCAAACCCTCTCTGACCAGAGGCCTCAGATCCTGTGCCTTCATGAGCTGCTATCACTTCAGCTGGAAAGCTGAAGTATTTAAAGACATTTCTCAGCAGCTCCACTGCAAAGTTAATGATCTGCTCATTGCAAGAGCACGTGCAGATTCACGCTGAAGGACGTGGAGTCGGCCTACTTGCCTCAAGCTATTTGATATTAACCTGCTCCTGGCATTTGACCTCAGCAAGGTGACCAAACAAAGGCACCAGCATCACGAGAAGAGACTGATTGCAATTAGGCTGTGGAGTCCCCAGATGTGTGGTCCAGGTATGGTGGAAGCAGTTGCGGATGTTATCACAGAAGAATCTTCTTGCTTCCAGCTTGGAACTGATTTGCCTCAAACCTGGACTGATAGACCAATGCAGCTAAACCAGAGGTGACTGATGGAAAAAGAAAATTTAGAAAAATATAAGTATGAATAAAAAGTGGAGTAGGAAGATTTGAATTAGCTTTGTTTCAATGAGTGGACAATTCCACAGACCAAAGCAGCATAAAAGCCCCTCACTAAGGCTAATTCCAAGGTGAGACAAGGACTGTTGTCTTAACACACTCAAGCATTAACAGAGGGAACAGAGGATTGTCCTTGTATCTCCTGATTTGTCCAAAAGAAAAGCTTGAATTTGCAGCCAGGAAATTACTAAGAGAGAAAAGCGGGTTATATAAAAGGATACCACCTGAGCCAAGGGTACTTGGATGCACAGAACACGAGATCATCTTCATCATCAAATCTTGTTCCGTTGATGTGCAAGTCTTTCAGTTTGCTGAAGTAATTTTGAAGCATTTATATAAAAAGGAGAATTGCGGTGAACCACTTTGAAATCACCTCTAAACGCTGAGGACAGAGCACTTGAGCATCTGAGTTTGCCAGGAAAGAAACTTCAGGGACGAGAATCTCAGAATAGCCAAGGACATTTCTGCATAGAGGGGAAATTAAGCAGCTAGGATGAGAAAGGCAGTTAGGCGCAGCTATGAAAACAGCCTCTTCATACATCCGTGGCCTTGAGGACAAATAACTTTCAAGTACTCTTGCGAGCATCTGAGCAGAGGAATACAGGAAAATGAGAATTCGCTGTTTAAATGGTTATGACAAACTGAAGAACTCATTGGCATGAACTCAGCTCTTCTCAGGGAGGATTGGAGCGCTGCTTTGTCGAGTGATGAGGTTTTGCAGAAGGTGAAGCTCCAAGCTGACATAGAAAGGCCAGCCGCTCTTGGCATCCCAGTAAACAACCTTTCAGAGCTTGATCCAAGGCCTACTAAAGCCACCAAGAAACATTTCAGAAGCCACCGAGTCTGGCATTTGACGCTTAAGTGACTCATATTCTCATCGACATGCTGGGGGAAGTTTGAGAATGATAAATTTGTTTAAGGGAGACGTTTATTTTATCGCAGGAGGCAAAATGACTGGATTTTGAAAATGTCACATTTTCGTGCTTGAGGAAGGTTTGCTTTTCCAGAACCTCGCACATTGCGTGTAATTCAGGCTGGAACATGGCTCATTTTTAGACAGAAAACCCTTTCACTGCCAGCTTCATGTGGGAAGCAAAATTTGTTTCCCTGGATTCAGTTTCCACCTTGTGACTCTAGATAGAGGCGTCGGCAAGCAGAAACCGGAGCATCGAGAGCTCTCTCTGTTGGGTGCTTTGGTGAACGTTCAACTTCCCAAACTATTCATGGCGAGTGAAATCCAACAAAGTACATCTAAAACACATTTTTCCTGAGATTTGTACCTTGCTAATCAGCCTGAAATGCCGGTAAGGGCACAGCTTCATGCCCACATGCAGAATTGAATGTGCATTGCCTTCCTTGCAGTAACCAGCCAGCTCTTGTCCCCAGGTCCTGCTGCTGTGGGCATCTGAGGTGTGCCCCAGCCAGGGCTCTGGTGTTGTGCCACAACCATCATTTTGTCTTGCACCAAACACTGCTGTTGATGCTGGAGATGCTCCAAGAGCACCTCTCAACTCGGGGAAAAATAAAAAGCACATTAAATAAGCATTTATTGCTTCAAGGTGAGTCTCCTCCTCCCAGGTGCAGGCAGCCAGGGGCTGAGGTCTGCACACTGCATCTCTAAATGGGATCTGCCAAAAGGATCAGCACGGGCTTAGTGCGCTTGATCCTGCAAAGTGGCCAGAGCTCAGGTCCCAGTTCTGCAAGACAGTGAAACGCGGGCTTAACTTTAAGCACATGAATAGTCGCTCCCACTTAGTAGAAGCTCTTTTCCAGAACACACTGAAAACAAGATCAGACAGAAAATGAGAAATTGAAAAAAAAAAAAGAGAGAGACCAGTTCCTACAACCAGTGGGAAACAGAGAAGGAGGACTAAAAAACATCGATCATTTCTAAATGCAGCGTTTGCAGTGGGGACTGCCTTAGAGAAAGATTTCGGCTGGGTCTGAGCCGAGAATGTGCCGTGTTTCCTTGGAGTCCTCCCAGTGCCTGTCAGCTCTGGGGCTATATTTTCTCTTATTTTTCTGAGGCAGGGAGGGGAAGGAGAGAGGAGGAAGCTCGTGTGTGTGGATAGCTCAGCAAAAAGAAATATGTCCCAAGTGGCGCGAGGTTTTTCTCAATGTACTTCACTCGGTCGCTCTAACTTCATTTGCTGTTGTCCTTGCTGCGCCGGTAGAGCCATTTTCCAGCTGGTCTTGCCCTCAGAAGCACCCTGAAAACCTTGATGCATAAGCAGCGCCAGGGCTTCTTCCAAAAGGAGCTGCAGAATTTAATTAACTCTACTCCATGTTTGCCAGTCCTGTGATTTCTCTTACCTTTAACGTGAACTCACATATGGATTAAAGTGAAATAAACCCTACAATTTGAGTTCAATTCAAAGCTGATTGGAAACATGTATTACCTCTCCTTGACCCAGCAGTGAGAAGGGAAGTTATTACAGTTCTTTAGTGAGTTTGTAAACTCTTTACTGCTGTGGCAGTTTTAATCCTGCTGAGAGAAAATTTGATCTGGGAAATAAATTGCTGCCATTTTATTCTTGTTTTACAATCGCAGGTTTAGATAGCAAACAAGCATCAAGTCCTTTTGGAACCAACAAGCGCGAGTATTATCAGGAGCCAGATGGTATTTTTAGGTTAAATAATAAATAAGCATAAATAATAATAAAGAAATGCTCCAGATCTTGCAGCTTTTAATACACAGACGTGACAGGGAAAAATTTGGAAATGCTAATGATTCAGTTACACTACGACCAAGAAACAAGTTGTGTGTCTGAATACAATTAACTGATCAGCGTCCCCAGACAAACCAGCAGATTTTCGCCATCTTTTGGAAGTTTGCAAACATTTTAGGGTCACACACAGAAGAGCCACAAATTTGAGATGCCAAAATCCTGGCAGCGCTTCCATAAAAAGAGAGTCTAGTCCAAATGAGTTCAGAGCAAAATCCTGTTAGTTATAATGTGCTAACGAGATCTGATGGCTGTTTGCATGTCAGCGAAATTACACCGGAAACCGAGCACAAGCTCGGAGGGATGAAGGTCATTAACACATTACAAAAGGAAGAATTGGATTTTCTACCTCTTGAGGTCCTCAAATGAAGGCAGGATGCCTTCCTGGAAGATGCGCTTTGGCAAACGAGGAGTGATGAGGTTCCAAACAGAAATGAGCTGGGCAACGTTTATTGGCCGCTGATAGATGAGTTGTACCTAATCTAATGTGCTTCCAGCTTCCAGTGCCATGAATCTCCGAACAAAAATCCATGAAGAGTTTCGCCCAGGAAGTCGAAATCAAATATCTGAGGTCTTTGCTTAAATTAAGTAAATTAAATACTTTGTGCAGGACTGATGTCTCCCGTGTGCTTGCTTTATGTACTTCACGGTGGTAAGATACTAACCCCCTGTGCCGTGCAAGGTTCCCAACCTTTGAGTTTAACAGAACGAGCCAGCTCCTCATATTCTCACACAGGACAGACAGACCTCAGCCAGCTCAGGACCTTTGTCCAGGGGAAAGGAGCCAACGCTGTTGAGGTAGAACAACTTGATGTATTTTAGCAATAGAGTGAAATGCCACCTGCTAAGGTTTTTTCTGTAATTCCTTAAAAGGCAGCTAACAAAGTAGTTATAGGAAGGGGAAAAGACATTTTCCTTCTCCTCTTCATTCTCCTGCCAAACTGGATGCCCTGAAGCCACCTGGGCACTCAGGGCCTTGGAAAGGCACAGAGCAGAAGCAGGATTTCTATAGCTCCTGGGCACCGAATAGCCACAGTTTCTGAGATCCGTGTGCCACACCATTAAAACTGAAATGTTAAACACTCCAGGACATTCAGCTGAAGAGTGGGTATTATTATTCTACATGAGCTTCAGACTCACCAAGCGAAAATGGTCAATAATATTTCTTTTAAACACAAATAAATTATTTGTACTGCACCGCAGAGGCAACGTATCATTATTTACAGGAACATCAACATGCCATCCCTTTTAGGATCTCTATTTTTTTTTTGCACGGCACAAGGGTAAAAAGGAAAAATACTGATACTGAAATCAAACCAGACAGAAGACAATCCAGTGTAAATAGAGCGTAAAGGAAGAACTTTCTCCATTTGTTTTCACTGCTGGCATCCGTTCGTCCTGACACATAGGATTACAGAGAACAATAATCTGTCTTCATGAGCGAGCAAAGAACTAAAGGTAAAATAGAGATCAAATAAGAAGTACATAAAAGTGTGTGCAATGGGTCACACTGAAGATTTATGCTGAAGAAAGGATCTTATGACAAAAACGATTAATCATTCCCTGATCGATTTGTCCACATTCAGTTTTACTGATCCCTGCCATCCCATTTAATCCCGACTCTCTGGCTTGCTGTTCTCCAGACTATTCCCAGTCTGAAACCTCTTCTCCGAGAGGAGTTCCCGGCCTCCACACCTGGGCGTAGCTGCTAAAACAGGAGAAAGGTAACAGTACCTCCTAACCCGTCCTCCCCAGGCTCCCATCTGAGAGGTGAGGCATCTCCATAAATACTTTTTTACAAACTTCAGAGGACTTCCCCATCCCTGGAAACATTCCAGATCAGGTTGTTGGGGGCTCTGAGCAACCTGGTCTAGTAAAGGTGTCCCTGCTCCCTGCAGGAGGGTTGGACTAGATGACCTTGAAAGGTCCCTTCCCACCCAAACCAGCCTATGATTTTATGACTTTCAGACTGAAGGAGAAATTATTCTCCTTGTTGATAGATGCTGTGAGAGTGAAGAGGGCGGGTGTCACTCTACAGTCTCTTACAAGCATCCCTGAAGCCCCAGCATCCTGGCTCATGTTAGAAGCTCAGTCCTTGCCCCTTGGTTCTGTCACCACCAGTGACACCACCCTAATGCTGCTCCAGCCCCCTCATTCTGTTCCTTTGTGCTGGAACCAGCTGACTACGCTCCCCCCAGGCCCCAGTTTAACTTTATATCGTTAAACAACAAGGTACGGTCCAGAGTATCTAAAGCCTGTAGATGGTCAATGTAAACTACACCCGCCAAAAAGCTCCTGAGCCCCAGCCAAAGCTAACTCATTAGGCACCAGAGGAACAGCCCTGCTAACACTGGTTTTCTTGAAATGCTGACTGCACTGGGGATATTATATGAGGAATGTTTAAATGGAATATAATTTTTACTCAGTCGGTAATAACCCTAGGAGGTTTATAATTGCTCAGGTCTTAGAGGTCATGAGTTATTAAAACGCAGTTATTAATTTTGCATCCCTACCAAGGTCTGGTGGAATGCTCTGTGAGGCAAAACTAGTTTGGTGATTGGAAAAGAAATCGAAGCTGTTGTTGGACGCAGCAGAAAGGGGCAGTGGGGATGGTGGGAGCAGGATGGGCAGGCAGGAGCCGGTGGCTGAGCAGCCCCAGGAATTCTCTTTCACACCATCCCCATGGTTGTGCTCAACAAACTTTTCTTTCAACCATGGGGCAGAGGACAGAGGAACTTGCTCCTCGTTCCATGTTCAAACTGTTCTAAATCTGGGAGAAACAGACCCCAAATTGTCTATCCTGATTTTTGGTGGGGAGCATTAATTTCAGCAAAACCTGAGGAGGACCAGGAGCAGGGATCCAGGGAAAGGTCTCAGCAGTGCTGGGCTGGAAAGGGAAACCAGAGAGGTCTCGGCTGAAGCTCGCTCCAGTCCGTGGCTGTGCCCAGAGCAGGGACAGGAGCAGAGCCGTGGCTGATGGGGCTGAGCCCGTCTGGCTGTGCTGACACACTCTCCCTGCTGTGACATCCTGCCGGGGCTGGGTCCTGGACCATGAGAGGTGGGGAGATGAGCCAAGCTCTTCTTGCAGAGCAGAGGTCACTCCTGATGCCACCCTAAGGCTCAGGAATGCTCCGAGGAGAGCAGGATGATGAGAAGTATCACAGAAGATGACGAATCTTTCCCTCTCCTCACCGTTAATTACAACACGGTTAATGCACTCCTAGGAGTATTCAGCAATTGCAGCTTGATGCCTGGCTCCAAGGGTACTGGGCAGTTGGATGAGGGAGTGGGGATGGGAGCAGATCCTTCCCTGTGCTGCTGCTCCCTCCCTGCTCCTGGCCTCCCTGCTCGCAGCTGAACATTTCAGCCAAGCTTTCAGGGTTGCTTTGTTCTTTTTTTTGCCTCTAAAAACCTGCCAGGGAAATGCGGCGCTCAGGCGTTAGCCAGCGCTGCACTCGGCGCATGAAGGGAGACGGGAGGGATCGTACAGGCACCGAAACCCAGAGGTCAGCGCACCGACGAGCAGCACAGACCAGGCTTTGTGCGGCTTCGCCCTGCCAGCTCCCTTCATTCTTGACTCGAAACACTTGCTGATAATCCAGTCCTTGACCTCTCCTGCCCAGGATGCAGTGTCACTATATGGAAGCCATATGGAACAAAGGGCTCGTTCGCCACGCACGCTGAGCACAACCCCCTAACGCTTCCAATGGCACCGGCAGCGCGGCAGCTGGGGCGGCTCTTTGCCAGCGTGCCCTCGTGTTGGCAGCTGGAAGCTCGTGTGCCTGCTATGAGAAAGCTCAGCCCATTGGGCTGGAACAAGAGCCAGAGGATGTGTTTGTACCTCTCTGTAATCGAGCGAGCTCCTGAATTTATTGTCCAGGCTTTCCCCCCTCCTTGGAGTAATCATTAAAACGGAGAAATGCTTTCTAGAACATGAGAAACAGATACGATCCTTGATGTTCCTTTGAAGGAGGATACCTGGTTCCCATTAATAACCTGCACGTAATGGGATGGAGCTACGGGCAATTTGCTTTCTAGTGATTGCAGATTGGAGTACAAAGCTCAGGAAGGTTCAGAAAATACGCTGAATTTCTGCTCCAAATGTTTGAGATGTGCATGTGTATCTCGTGCCTGAAATTTAGAAACGCCCTATGATTTGCTGACAGGATTTGACCAACTCCCGCCAGGACAAAGGACCTATCTATGTTTTGGGGGGAGAAGGAGAAAATCAATTGAAAAGTTGCATTACTTCGCAAAGAAACAATAAGGCTCAAATTTTGCCCCTTCAGTACAAAACCAAGCACAAGGCTTCAAATAAGCCTTAGAGGGATGGAGCTCCATGTAAGGTTTTGACCTTCTTGTTCCATATTTCTTCACTAATCTGTCTCTAATAGCAGAAAAGATGTTCTGGCAGATGCGAAAGCCACCTGATGACCAAGTCGGAGCCAATGTTTCCATCTCACTGTTATGGACAAGGTGCGAGTCATACCCTGCCCTGCGTTTCCAGTGCTTCGGGAGCAGATGGCTGGAGGCAGATTACAACCAGCGTCTTGTCCCTACACTCCTTTGCCTTTCAGGAAGGTTTTATTGGAAATCTCATCCGCTCCCATTGGTTTGGTCTCGTGCCAGCTCTAAATGAGAAATGGCCCATTTCCCACTTCATTTCCCCTTCAAAATTCAAACGGAGTGCTTGGCAGTTTTCAAATCAAGCCCTGCCCAAAAAGCCCAGCACAGACTAAAGCCACAACTAGAAGCAAACCCCAGTTACTCAACCCAGTGCTGCTGCACAGGGGTGACCGAGTTCTGCTTATTTTCAGCATCTCTGGCAGAAACCCTCTTGTCCACGCCAGAAAGGAGCACACATGGTTTTTGCAGCTCATCTAGACAGCAAGATATTCCTCATTATATGACAGGGCACAAGCAAGGGCTTCTTCGGCAAGACAAGTCAAAGCCGTCTCTAGTTTTAAGCCAGGAAGAAAAGGGGGTTAGTCTGGGGTGAATTATTTAATTATTAAGTTGAAGACTTCAGTATCCCTTAGGAAAATGGTAGACAAAAATCTGATGGGTTTTAAAGCAGAGGTTGAGTGACCTCCCTTGCACACAGATCCCAGCTCGCCGCTCCACACTTTTGGGTGGCAAAAACAAAAAAAAAAGGAAGGGGAAAATATGTCTTTTCTTGTAAGCTAGCAGCTGACCTCAGTGTAGCCTGAAGGCATTTTAAACCTATCTCTGTCTTTATTATGTGTGTCATATGCCCCTATTCATCCTTTGTAGTTTAAAGCAAAAATGACCTTTTATAGCTATCTGAAGCATAATTTTGCTCGTGTTCTCTACTCTCACCATTTGTTTCGAGTTAAATATCAAACAGATGTGCACCCAGTTTATTATTTTTTTTAAAAAAAGTTTAATATTAGAGAGCATGCCCTCATATAAGACAGGGAAAGCCTTGCAGGGAAATAAGCTTTTCAAATAAAAAGGCATATTAGTAAATTTTAAGGTGATTTTAACTGTATATTTTCAAGCATTAAAGGAAACAGATCCAGCAAGCCACAAAGTGACAAGTGGGAGGCGGGGAAAGATATACGGTACTAGTTTGAAAGAGAAATTAGACCTGGAACAGGGTGGAAAAATCCACCTACCCCGGAGCTATTTGGATTCATAGGTTTAGGGGTAGGGACGTTGGAGGGAAGAAGGGAGGGCTGGAGGCTGGAAGGGGGCATTGGCTCCATCCTTCACCCCCTAGCAGATCGAGGTTGCCAACCATCACAATCACACTACAGAGAAGGTGGAACCTCCAGGCTCGGTTTGTATCTCACGACTAAGAGGTAAAGAGCAGAGAGTGCAGGTTTTTCAAAGCCAGTTTGGATATTGTGCTGTGGCTCCAATGAAGGTATCAATCAGCTCAGCAAGAGCTCTGCTCCTGTTCCCCTCCTGCCTCTGCAGCAGGCGGTGCAGGGCTGCATTAAACATTCCACATCCCCTCATATTTCTTGGCGTTGCACATATTTAACGTTCAGAACTAAATTGCCTGGCTCCCAGGATCTGCAAGAGCCATCTCCTCTGATGGTTGACGCTGAAACGAAAGTATTTCCATGTGGCTGCTTGAATTTCTTCTCCTGTAGGGAAGGACTTTCTCTGCTGACACACGCCTGCAAATTACATTCCCATTTGGCACGGAGGGCGGTTTGCGCAGCATTGCTCTGTCCTGGGGTTATTTTGTTTGCAGTTTGTGGCACTGGGGAGGAGAGCTCAGATCTCTGGTGTCTTACAAAACTCGGGCTGTGTCTGCTGGTACAGTCCAGGAAGGTGTAGCTGGTTATCACTCCATTAGGCTGCTGTAGCAGCACCTGAAACCCTGAATAATCTGAAGTCGTTTTCTTTAATGACTGCTTAAGGGAAACGATCCTGTTTCTATCCACTTAGCTTTGACAATGCAACCAAGCCCAGGGGTCTGCAGGGATTAGAGCTTTGAAGGCTTGGGGAAATAATTCTCCCTTGCTCGCTCTCTCTGTTCCTTTTAGAAGCCAGGCTGCCAGCCTGACATCCACGGCACTCTCACAGATTCTGCTGTTTAGCTTCTCTGCTCTTAAGGAAATATGGTTGCCACAGCAAAGGACATTTCTGTCTCTTTTAATCCCTTTATTTCTCGTGAGGAGCTGAAGTGGGAATGGAGCACAATCTCCGCTTGGAGAAGTGTATCGAAGCTCTAGGAGGTTTATTCCTGACTCTGTCACTCTCGCTGAGGGATCTCTTGACCAGTGCTCCAGAATTCTGCAGCCTGAGGCAGAAGGCAAAGTCTGTGTTTGGGTAACCTTTGCAAACCCCAGGAATAGGCCACACAGAGCTCAGGCACCCAGCGATCACAGCAGCCATAGGACCGCCTAACAGACCAGCTCCATCACATCACGTAGTCAGCTACTGGAATAGGCTGCCCATGGAGGTGCTTGAATCCCCATCCCTGGATGTGCTTAAATGTTGTTTAGCTGTGGTGTTGGGGGAGATGNAAGGGAAGGGAAGGGAAGTTGCTGTGCATGTTCCATGGGCCAGCACAGCAAGACTCATCCGTTGTACCATGAATTTTAAGATGAGAAAGGACTACTTTCATCCTGGACTGTTTGTTTCTCTATTGACCTACTTAGTTAAATTATGAAGCCTATCGCTATCACCTAAGTCCAGCAAAGGGTCATCAGTCACTGAATCAACACTGAGTTTGATTGTGTTCATTTACAAAAGAGCAGCTCAGCCATTCGGAGGCCTTCCAGCCTGACCCATCTCCCAGCAAGTCGGTGAAACTGAGCTCTAGGAAGGAAAATTAGCACAAGAAGTCAGGCTGGAGAACGGGAGCAGCAGATATGAAGCTGCATTATTAAGGCAACTCAAATCACAACCCGACAGAATTCAATAGTGTTTTTTAAATTTTGTCCATTAAATCAAGACAACCCAATAAAACCAGCTTTTCACCCTAACTACTGAAGGAGACTGATGAAATTACCGCTGCTTGCTGGACCTGTTGCTCAGCTCGGTAGGATTTTCCCATCCTTTGCTGAGAACAAATACAGCAGCTGCCAGAATGTTAATGTGTGGTACTAAGCAATGAGAATCATTTAGATTCCAAACCATCCCATCCTAATCCTCGCCTCCCCACCAGCCGAGTTATTCATCGGATAACCAGAAACACCTGGGTACAAGGAATTTCCTGCTGCAATTCAGCCTTAATTTCCTCAGATAGTAAAAACCTGAGGCTCACAAAGGTGAAAGAAACCAGCAGTCAATCAAGTAAATCACCACCACCACCACCACAGCAGTGATAGTACATTCGAAATTAAATTTTAATTCCCACCTGATGGTTCACCAGGAGTTACTTTTATACAAACCATCCATCTGACCCACCTTTGTATTTCAAGCGATTTGTTGGGGTCCCATTAGTTATTAACACCCATCCAAGTTCCAGAAAAGGACTTTATTTTTTTTTTTGGTGGTTGTGATCAGAATCAAAATGCGAAGCAAAGAAGGCAACGTCTGGAGGTATTAGCTGGACAGATACGTTAAGGCTACACCAACAATCTTACCCTGGAAAGCAACGAACAACAAAACTGTCAAGAAATCTCCCCAGGTTCAAACCCAAAGCATAAATAGCGCAGGTTTGGAATCTTTTATTCTTGTTTCTTTGGGGGTTATAAAGTGGTTACTGGGATCGTGCCCAGCGATGAGCTTTGTCACTTCTTGTGATCAACAGTCTCAGCAGCAAAACTATTTGTGAGTTTGCCACAGATCATCTCATTTTATTCCTCGAAGAACCTCAGACACGAATTAGAAGAGGTGAGCAAGGCAGGTGGGCAGAGCTGTGGGGAAGGAGACAAGAGGGGACATTTCAAACTAGCACTTTCAGCCTCTCATTGTCTGGATTAATTAATTAAATAAATAAAAGTAACCCAAGGCAGCTTGTTAAGAGGGATGTTGATGGAGTTTCCGTTTTTACACGCTCAGCATTGCATCTGCAGTCATCTCTGTTTGCAATTCTGCCAGATCTTGTCATAGCAACACATGCAATTAAAGGATGTTTTGGCAAAATTTTCGACACGAAAAAGCTGAAGAGGGGAGGAAAAAAAAAAAAGGGAATTCAACAGAAGATTCACCCAAAATTGCTGACATTCCTTTCTTCCTTCTCGGTAAATCTAAATATGAATATTCACAAATGCCTACAAAAACGAGACTCTTTATCCTAAGAAGACGCTTTGCTAAGCAGCTCCCTGACACACTTGGTGACTATTAAGAGCAGGAAGGTGGTTGGCATCAAGAGGCAGGGGACAAGAGCCCTACAGGTCATGTTAACAAACAACCATTAATACTGAATGAGCGAGACCTCCCCAGTGAAGGTGTTGTTGGCTGCGATTGGCAGAACTCACCAGACAGGCGTTTCAACAACGTTTTGCAGCTCCAGCATCCCAACCACCCAGAAACGTAGCAGCACACTTGGGGAGGACAGAAATACAACTTTCTTGATCAGCTTTGTAATTATTTTGAGCTGAAAGATGTTGTGGTGATCAATGTGAATGCAGCAGCACCTTTAAGGAAGCATTTTGCTCTGTCGCATTGGGCTTTTTCAGGAAAACACCATTTTCAACCAGTCATGTTGTTTGTTTGAAGAGTAACAGCGCGGCAGCTGGAATGAGTGTTTTCAGTGGTTTAGTAACAAACTCTAAGCACCAGTTGCCTCTCACATCAAGATCAGCGCAAGGCAACTGGGATCTTTCCAAACCCTGAGCCAAAGCCACAAAGCAGGTGTTGGTGCCTGCAGTGATAGGTAGTGTCAAAATGAAAGAGAAAAGAAAAAAACCTCCAAAACGTACAACAAAGGCACAGGAAATTCTGCCATGGCAAAGCAGGAAACAGCCTGAGATGTTATGGCAACAGCTGAGTGATGTTTTGCCAGCGTGAAATTCATGTTGGAAAACTGGGATCTTGCACTCACAAGGAGAAAACAAAGCAGACACCACGTTCAGGTCTTTATCCTTTCTGATTTCTATCAGGCTCCAAAGCTAAACTCAGCCAGGAAAGGCTCCCAGAGTCAGTGTTGCTATTGCATCTCACACTGCCGGGACCTTCTGAAAGAGGAGGAAGATCTCGAGCAGATGCCTCTGTAAGCCCCAACTTCTCATGGGTCAGTTAACTCCTTGGGACCTTGTTCAAGTGAAGCCAAAGAAAGACCTGTCAAACTACAAGGGCAGTATTTCAAATCCACTTGGTTCCCATTACTCAGAGCAAAACCTGCTGAAATGGTGGGTCAAGATAAGCCTGGTCCTGAAGGGGAGAACATCTGCAGTGAAGAACATTTTCCACAGACCATTTTCCATCCTATGACATGCCAATTTCCCAGGTAGAGTGTGTTTTTCATTACACATATACCACATAGACTCTAAGGGGAGGGTAAGGGGTTGACTGAACGTGGACTGCACCAGGAATAGCAATCATATGAAAATAATCAGTGCTCTTTCTCAGGGGACGAGATCTCTCTCCTCTTCTTTAAGCTTTTCTGTGTATCCCTCCCTTTTAGTCAGCCTGGGCAATTTTTTAATTCATAAACTATTTTCTGTAGGTGGGATTTTCCAGCCTCCTGGCTGTTTGTAGCAATTGGGCTTGCCTCTGTAGCGATACCACGTCTATTTGAAAATGTTTATCACTCACTACTTTAACTAAATTTCAAAGTGTATCTATCTGTGTTGCCCAGCAACAGAAAAAAAACCCCAACTGGCTGCTGTTTCCTGAACAGAAAATTAGGAGCGTAATCACCTAATGTCATCCTGTTCACTGATAATTAAGCAAATTATGTTAAAGGAAATGCCTTCTATTAAGGCTACAGCAGCGATTTTTGCTTCCACCTGCAGGATCAGATCTTGGCTCCTCCTCTGTGGTTTGCTGAGCAATCTGAAACACGTAAACGTTTGGTGAAAAGTGTTTCTCCTAAGTCCTAGTCACTCAGGACAGACTCTGAGCTGTAACTCCAGCCAGGTCCTGAGAGAGAGGGAGGAATCACACTCAGACCTCTTGAAATTCATCCCCGTGCCCCAGTCACAACATCAGCTTATCACAACAGCTTGCAGCTATTTTCTCTAGGTCTTCACTGCACTCAGCTTCCCATGGCCAGGAGATCTGTCTGACTCCAAGGCCCTGCACAAAGCCGTTGTCTTGGGTGGCACCGGTGATCTTAGTGAAGCCTCATCCTGTTGTGCAAAGGGTGATGAGAACTGGCTCCTCTAGTGCTCTTCTCAGCGCCTGGGAGAGGAGAGGAAGCCACGGACATCCTGAACAGCTTAAGAGTCTTCATAAAATGAGAGCAATTAATTTTAATCCCCACTAGATGGTGCAGGAAGTCAATAAAAGTCAATTGTCCTCTGACACTGGACTTGTCTTTCAAGCGCTTCCATATTCCCCTGCAAATAACTCCTCAGATGGTTTCTTTCAGGAAGCCCTAAGCAGGGCTTGAGCTGGAATCTGAACTGCACCTGAACTCCCTGCTGTGCATCAGGAAGAGTTTTTAACCATCTTTTAGGCATAGTCCTGTGTGTTTGTACAGCACATTACTGTTTTGAAAAAGAATAAAAACAATACTACCGATACTACCCATACAGAAATTACTTGTAAGTCTTAACAGAAAGCCAGTTCTGCTGACATTCAGAACTTCTCCGTGAGATTTCATAGGCAATTGCATCGTTTTTTCTATAACAGGATGGTTTAATGTATCAAAAGACAAGATCTGTTGTCTTATAATTAGATTGTAAATGATTTGAAAGTACTGAGTGTATAGCTTCTGGTACAAATGGTCTAATTCATGGCTAAAGATCTCCAAGATGCTGGAGTAATATAAAAATATACATAAAGCTAATGAAATCCTGATGGATTTTGTGATTATTTCTGTCTCGCAAGATTATAATAGCTTCATACCTCCATTTCAGTTCTCTCAATCTCAGGCAATAAACCAGCAAGGTCTTGCAGGATCAATATGCAAGTTATTTAGAAGAGTGTTTGATGCACATATGACTTGCTGTAACACTGACACATGGCAGCTTGTAGATCTAAACCCAACAACAAAACGTGCGCATGCTTGGGTAAGGATGAAAGAGGGAATGAGCATGGCAGATGTTAGCTGGATCACGTACCGCTTAGCTGGAAGGCACTCAGATACTCTCTGGTGATGAAGGTGGAATAACATCCTGTCTAGATGAGAATGCAATTTACCCAGGGAACTTGCAGGCAAATTAAAAAAAATAATAATACGGTGCCAGACTCACGAAATGAGCCCTCGCTCTTCAGTCCTAATTTTTGCCATGAGGCAGTGCTCCCAAATATCTAAATCTATATGGGCCTGATGAGTTTCCAGCTCTCTGCACACAAATCAAATCCTAAGAGATCACGAGCCGAACAGAGACATCAATTATTTTTTATGTTGTCATTTACCTTGAGACGTTTCATTAATGTCATAAAAATACATAATATACATTTTCAATAAAGAATTCAAAGTACCACAATCAAAGATCACATGACCTTAAGTTTCATTATGAAAAGTACCTGGATTCAATAAAAAGAGGACATAGCTTTATCCTAGACATAAATTTGGTTCAGGCAGCAATATTGAGAAAGGTTAAATGGTAAAGAAAACTAATCTCTTAAGGCAATATGAACCATAGGAAAAAGAAGTTGTGGTAAAGCAGTAATAAAAATCACAGCTGTAATTTTCTTCTGGCGGAACCGGTGCCTACGAGGTAACGTACAGCACCACACGGGGATGGACTCGTAGATGTGGCTGAAGAGGGAGCAAATCTGCAGCGTTTGTAGGTCACACATGGGAAGCGAAGGTGGGAGCGGGTGCAAGCTGCACCGTATTAAGCACAGAATGTCTCCTTAACACGGCTGGCTTGCAACCTTCAAAGCATCACCAGGGTAAAGCACCACGAGAGTTGTCTTCTGGTGTCAACGGGTGCAGCAGCATCGTTTTGGTGGAGCTGCAGCAGCTTACCCCAATGGACAACTCAGTGCCATGTATTTCCAGCTAGCGTAGCTGCTGCTTCTATTTCTGAAGCCAGTTTAGATGAACCGAAGGCGGTTTAAAACTTGCCCTTTCCTCTGTTTATTCTCTTTGCCGTCGGCCTGAAAATGAGACCACACCAAAGTAAGTTGGTTTTATTGCCATTTAGTGCTTTAGACTTTGATGTGTTCAAAAGTTGGAGTGGAACCGCAGAGATCCACCTCTCGGCCAGCACATCTGGCTGGTCACTGGGATTCGGGAGCATTCATTTACAGACATGCAGAGGAAACCTTCATGCTGTTTTGCTTTGCTTTGCAGTTGTTTCCATTATTTATTGTAAACCTTGGCATGATTTCGGTTTTGAAGGTTTTTTATTGGTCTCTTTGGGGGGCCAAATTTGATCTGAAGAAATCTACCATAAAATAACTCCTCTGCTAATGCTCAAATGCCATTTAGAGGCAGCTCACTGCTGCATACGACTTCTCGGCGTGCGGCAGAGGCTTGCCACAAAAAGGCCTTGAATTGTTTGAAGTTGAAGCAATTCTGACTCTCTGCTACAACTTGCTTTTTCCATAGCACATAAGAAATGCTTCTAGGAAGGGACGAGCCAAAAACAAACATTAAAAAAAAAAGGGGTGGAAAAACCAATGTCCTTGTTCTCCAGATTCAGTTTGGTTTACTTCAGTCTTCTTGACTGCAAATTGGAAAAAACACAATAATGTGTGGCAAGGCTGTCAGCCCACAGGGAAAAAAAAGGTTGTCTTGAAACCATTGGCCTTCCAAAGGGTGGAACTGCAACATGTCTTCAGAGATTCACAAAGGAGCTGACTCTCTCCTTCGGAAAATGCGGTTTGGTTTCGCTCCTGACATCAGAGAAAGGCTTGCTTTAGACTGTCGTTTTGAATGACAAGGCTGCTGAGAGATTTACCAAGAGAAGACTTGGATTAAATCCGCTTCTTTAACAAATCGGTTTGACCCTGCATTTTCCTGGTACCTGTATGAAAATCTTTGCTGCACATGCAGTATCCTGCAGCTATCAGCTGCCAAAAACCGTAACGAGCGTCTCTGGGATGCCAAAGGCGCTCGCTCTGCCTCCTATCTGAACCTCTTTGATAGAAACATTAAATGCACAGGCTGGAATTGAGTTGGCTCACAAGGAAAGGCTGATACTTCCCAGAAATAAAAATCCCACCTCTGTTGCTCACCAGCTGGATGTGGACAGCATCAACTCACATGCCTAATCATTTTTGTATAGGGGCATCCACCAGACTATGAAATGGATGAAACTCAAAACCTCCCACAGCGAGGCCTCTCTGGATTTGGTGCTCACCAGAGCAAGAGCTGAGAGGGACCCAACTGTTTTAAGTTCTTGGGCAAACCAGGGACGTCCTATCACGCTGGCTGTGCATGGGATGTGTCCTTCTGTCACGTTGCTCTCCCCCTTCTGCACCCTTAAACTTGTTATAAAATATTGGACTTATTCACAATTTCTCTAACCCTCTTATTGCCAGACCCTGTGGAAACCTTTCCCGCACCCCTTCGTTTCCATTTCGTGGCAGCTCTGCAGCTACATTCAGGATTTATTTCTTTTTGAAAGTACAAGGCTAAGTCCTAGACGAAATCGCACCACATCACCTCCCCGTGCTGAGGTTGTCTTCACATTCTGCTAGCTTCTATATTATTTTAATGCTGATTTGGTGTTTAATTGCCTTCACTTTGCTTTTATAACGGCCAGCTTATGCGATAACTGAAATCTGGTCATTGGGGTTGTACGTTTAATTGTTTTAAAAGAATACCACGACTCCTGTTTGCCTTCTGGAGGAATGGATACAGCCCAGCTGACGCTGTCTGGGTAACGGGAGCCAGGAGAATGTGGTACGCTGGCATGTTTTACACAAGCCAGAGCACAATTTAGAACAATACATAAAGCGAAATAACAAATACCTCATGCAACACACTGTAAGTACCAGCTAATGAGAAACTGCACTTCTTCAGGATGGGTATCTGACAGAGGTCACCAAAATCGCTTCCGACGAATCCTCTTGCAGCCTTAATAGCTTAAACCTGCTCCTTCCTGCCGCAATGTTCTATCCGTAGCTTCTCACGCTATAATCCCCTCTCCTGAACACTCGGTGGCGATTCTGACACGCTACAAATCGATCACAACCTCCTCAGTGCTTAACCCAGCCAGATAGCAAAGCTGGGGGGTTCCCCTTGCCTTCCGAACGACTGCTTTTGATGGCCCTTGAGCTATTTCCCAGGTTTAAAGAAGGAGCATTGCAAGGCAAAGCTGCATTTGTCTCGCAGTAACTACAGCCCAGCCATCTGCAGAGCAGCAGCAGACGCACGCCGCAGCGACAGCATCACTGCTCTTTGCAGCAGGAGGTGAACATTTCGTATGTTGAGGAGAATAACTTACAGAAAGGAACAGCCCTTGGTGATGAGCTACCATAGTTCTCCTGCGTGCTTAAAGCTACACAGTCAGGAGCAGGAGCTCCTGCGCAGAAACAGGGGCCCTTTAATGAAAACCCCCACGAATTTCCTAGAAACCAAAGGTGATGATCCTCTATAATCCTCTCCCATGGCCAGTTCCCCATCTTACACACCTCCCTCCTCATTCGCTCGACTGGTAGAAGTCGGCAAAGACGTGATCATAATAAAACACCCACTGCCTGCTTTGTCTTGGGATGGAGGTGATGGCATGGATCTCTGCAGCAAACAAACCCTCGCTGCCGATGAAGTCATTTTAAAGCCATCTGTTGTAATTTACTGACTAATGAAGCGAAGGTTTGCTCCCCCCAGCCTCACTGCATGTTGCCTTTTGGGGGGGCACACATAATAAAATGCCACTGGCGTCTTCTAGAAGTCTCTGGGCGCTCTGGCACACTGAAAGCTTGCAGTGTTTCAGCCCTAGGAGGTGACTGTCCAAACACTCCTCACCCCTGGCATGTGTCAAATCCTCAAATTTCATTTGACCCTCCCTGGAAAACATGACAACAGAGCCCAGTTTTGTAATACTCTGATAGTAAATCCTCTCCCCTCAGCTGGTATGCTGGCAGGGAAGGACAAGATCACACAGAATATACAGCAAACCCCAGTAAAACTGGAGTTCATGGCAGAACCGATTGCTGGAGGCTCAGATGCAACTCGAAAGGTAAAATCACGTGTTACCTCATCATCCCTTCTTTTATCTTACACAGCAAATCACCACCCTTGACTTTGAATTCCTTCCCTCCTCTCTTTCTTTTTCTTTTTTTTTTGTTGTTTAATGCCTGTTCATTTCTTTTGATGTCTGATAAAAAACCAGTGTGCTGGAAATATTGCAGTTAATAAGTGGGGATTCAAGCAGCGCGTTCCCCATGGCTTCCCCCTGGATTTCAGGTGCAACCCATTGACCTCGTACCCTGTACGCCGGCAGCTAGATTTTGTTTAGAAGCTGAAGCAAAAAAATAACACGGGGGAAAAAAAAAGAGATTTAATTAGAAAAAGAAATAGCCTGATCTTGGCAGAATTTTCCACTCAGGGTTTAGGGAGGTTTCTAGCTTGCCAGTAGCTGCAGCCTTCAACCTTGGCATATTTTGCTTCCTCTATGTCTGCAACCCCTTTCTATCCTGGCAGGTATAGTAACGTCAGGACTACGAGCACCGTCGTACACAAGGACGCTGATATCAGGCATGAAGTGATGTAGAGGGAGATGGGAAAGGCAGTTTGCAGTGTATCATTTCAAGAGCGGGACGCCACAGATTCCCTTTGCTTTTTGTAGCTTTCTTTAAGAAGTCTTTGCAGAAGGAGCTGCTGATTCAGCATTGCGAGCTCAGAGAGAGCGAGGATGTGAAGCTGAAACACCAGACCCGGGACTGGGATGGATCTTTAGATCAGCAGAGCCAATCTGCTGTGGCAGAAAGCACATTGTCCAGGCCTGCAGAGTACTGTGGTTTTCTAAGGCGGGATGCAAAATACTGGTAATTTTTGCAGCCAACAAGATGGGAGGAATCAACCGGGGCTTGCTGTCTGAGACCACCCAGGCAGGGATGGCCTGACTCCCGAAATCCTTCCCGGCGTTATTTATGACAGCCTCTGTGGCCACAGCATCTCTCCTTCTCCAGCATCACTGGCCAACTTTCCATATTTTGGCGCTTAGGATGGAGAAAATTCTGCTTATTGCCAGGTGAAATGTATTTACTGAACTGAGGGTATTCGCTAGTAAATTCTTGCTAGGGCTTTGTTTAATGGTACTTGGGTCTAGTGCTGTTTGTCCATCTGCTCCCTGGCTGCTGCATCCCTTGTGGGCGCTGAGATGCTTGTTTTATAGCTCCCCTTATTACCTTCTCTCTTCTAAGGCATTCTGCTGCGCAGGTGCCTGACTGATTGGAGTATACAAGAGTATTTTCAGATGCAAGGATCTGAAAGACATTTCAAGGCCTCCAAACGCCCGGGCATTTTCCGGCTGTTTTTCTGCAGCCTGTGTCATCTACTTGGACATTCCTTTTGTGGTGCTCTGCATTTTTCTTTTGAGTCCTTTGCCACAGGTTTAGCATCACCCGTTGAGAAACAGACCTGGTTTAGATTAAAGCAGTAGTTTTTCTGTAGCCTCTACCACTGGATTTTCAGCCTGTATATTCTTCCTCGCTGCTCTGCCTGTAATTCACATTGTCTCGGCAGCAATCGGGCTGTGGCATCATGTGTTTTTAACGGCTGCCAATTCCCTTTCCTCTCCTGCATAGCTCGGAGGAAGCCAGGGTAACCTGGCAGACCCTGATCTGCCTGTCTGGTTGGCTTTCCCTTTCCTCTTTGTAGTCTCCTGCCTGTTTCTGCGTCCAGCATGACTTTAGGTTTTATAGACTGCATCTCCAGGAGGTTCTGCAAGCTATTTCTGACAAGAAGGCACAAAATTTCACCCTTCAAATAACCACAGCAAGGTGGAAAGTTTTCTTTCTCTTTTTCTTTTTCTTTTTCCTTTTCCTTTTCCTTTCCTTTTTATTTTTATTTTCCTTTTTCTTTTTCCTTTTCTCTTTCTTTCTCTTTTTTTCCCCTGCAAACTGTGACATAAGGGCTTCCCTAGATGCCAGTACTGCTCCCATCTCTAGCAAATCCCATCACTGTTTTTCTTCACAGTCTTACACACTCCCAACACCAATTCCTGGGCAACAGCAGAAACTGCCTCCAGAACAGAGCAGCTTCTCAGAGCAGCATTTCTAGATCAGGTCTAGTCTTCAACCTTAAGCCAGAACTCACAGAGGAAGATAAAGCAGCGCCAGACCACACAATCCATCTTGAAGATGGAGGTATAAGCCTTGGAGTTTGGCTTCCCTCCCGGGCAGATGCCAGCCGTGGTCATATCCTGCTCAGAAGGGTTGGCCAGCTCTGTTTTCTCTTGCTTTGGCTCTTGTTCAGCGCTAGACTCATAACAAAGCTTAGCGACAGATGCAAGAAACCTTTCTCTCATCTACCTCCCATTGCTACCAGTGCAGCATTATGGGTTTTGTCAGCTGTTTCTTGACTCTGTCATCTCTTTCAGTGCTTACTTCAGCTTCCAGTGAAGCGCTGCCACCAAATCCTACCCTAATCCTACTTTTTGCCATCAAGGGAAAAAAACCCACCCAACCACTCTTAAATTGGGAATTCGGTTCACCCGAGCGCTCCCTCTCCTTTCATGTCTGTGCAGGTATATGTAAAATTGACAACTGATTTTTTTTTTTAATTAATTCACACATAATGACAATCGCTTCACCCTCCTTCACGCTAGTCCAAAGTCAACACGAGCAAGTTAACAAACTGTACGTGCTCTCTTCACACTAGCGACGCGGCCTACGAATAAATGGTCTGACAGCCCAGGGGAGCTTTAAGCATCCAACACTCTTCCAGAACTGCCTGTGAGAGGCATTTCCAGCAGCACAGCTCCAGTTAAACCTTGATCAGAGCCTAAAGTTCTGCTGTTGAAATGCAATTTAAACTCCACCTGCTGGCTGAGCTCCTTCACGGCACCGTGTCTCCACACTCGGATGGTGCAGGTGCTTAAGGATGTTCCCCTTTCGGTGGGAAGGGGCTTAAGAAAGATCTCATGATACATCCCATTAAGGAAAATCCTAGGCAGGACTTTTCTAAAGTCATTAATGATGTCCATAGCTCCGTTTAAAAGTAACAGGTCTACAAGGTCTGATTTGCAAAATCACTAACTAATCACATCTGAAACTGTTGGCCACGACAGCCCAGGAATATTCTAAAATGCAAATGGGTCCAAGGAGAAGCAAGAAATGTCCTCTTAGTGAAAAAGAAAAATGAATATGTTTCATGAAGAAGGCACGAGATTGTGGTTTGAGTAACCAGATGTTTCTTTGTTTGCCAAATCCAGTTTCCAGAGACATATTTCAAGTAATGGTAGAAGAAAGAACGTCACTAATTGTACCTACATGTGCAGAACACGATGTATACACACGATAACGAGGGTAATGAGATTGATGCAGAACGTTGACATCTACTTCTGCTGGGATTCCAGCTTCTCTTATGTTTTTACGAAACCATATATTGAAAGAAAATTAGGATTTTGTTTTCTCTTCTGTATCTTAGTACCTAAAAAGCAACTTCGATGGAAAACTAATCTACAGAGTAGTTTAAGAACCTGAGATGCATTCAGGAGAAATGCTGTGCACTAGTAAATGCTTCCATGTGTGGTAAGGGTAATTTAGCATAAACCTACACATTTCGTATTTTCTCTAAACTGGCCAGAGCTTAGAAAAATGTTATGATATGAATGAGACAGAAACCTCTGAGAATTCAGTGCGCAGCAGACAGGGAAATCAAAAATTAATTTAAGAGGCATATTCCCAAGCTCTAGGGGTTACTCACAATAATCAGCACACTCAGGAAGTCAGCAAACACTTAACTATTTTCTTCTCAAAATAGTACATGGAAAGGTTTAGATTTTCATTTTGTTTCCTACTCATATTTCATATTCATTTATTATCCAATAAACAGTTTATGTGACTGTAGTTCTGTTGTATGAATAGTTTGGAAAGTATTGACCAGAACGATCACCCAGAGAACGCTTTACCTTCCATCCTTCAATTTGTGGGACAGGTCAACTGACACTTGAGACTAATTCTGCTTGCCTGGTTGATCCACAGGCTTCAGAATGACCCTCTAAGCACTTCCAAACAAATATCCTGGCCTATTTCTCACTGATATTCCCCCCAGGGCTTTCCCATAAGCCATTTTTTAATGGACAAAAATGTCATCAGATGAATTAGTAAGAAGTAGAAAGGAATAACATATCCCTAAATGAGTTGTGGGGCTTTACATAAATAAAGCAACAAGGAATATTTGTGTCCCTTCCCCTGTAAAAGTACATATATGTTACCAGCACCTGCGTATTCTTATTGTCCCTACTGACATCATCTGAAGATGACAGAAAAAAAGGCAGTCTCACATCTCTAGCCTTTTGGGCAAGTTCAGTATCGTGATGTTTTCCTCCCTCTAATGGGTAAAAAAAAGTGGTTCCTTCTTCCAGGGCCTATGAAGAAGGGTTAGACTGTCAAAGCAGAGAAGGATGGACCTGCTCGCCTGGTGCTGTACAGTTAATCCCACGCTGGCAGGACACATACACACAATCATATTGCAAAGCCCATTCGAATTATAAGAAGAAAAGCAAACCCCAGCAATAATCACTGGGTTTCTCACTGACACGTGTAAACTCTTTAAAAGCCCAAGTTCTGCGTAGCGGTCAAGAAACCAAGACTTTAATTAGAAATAAATAATGATAGCTCCTCCCCTCGGCACCTTCTGGCTGGCAGCCTACCCAACCCCTCGGGAATCAGCGTGGTCCACCAGGCAGGTTCTCAGCGCCACAGATTTCAGCTGCCAAAAGCCCAGGGGTGCAATACTGGGGACTCCCGCAGAGGGAGACGTTGCTTTGTTTCTCCCTTTTTGTAAAGTTCTGATCTATCCACGCCATGGGAAACGCTTCATGTGCTCCAGTCATGGCACAGACACTGCCCAACACGTAGATTTTTAGATGAGTAAAGGAGGTGCTAGAACTTGTCACTCCTGCCTACCACTAATTTCTTCCCGCTGTCCTGCCATACAGCTTTTCTTCAGACTTTACTCCACAAAGAGCTAAAGATAGACTGTGACAGAGACTGACGTGGCAATTGTCAAGCCACCGTTACTAAATTTACCAACCATGACTCTTTTCTTAATCTATCCTTAAAACACTTCCCAAAGAAACTGTTCTTAGGGAGCACTAGGGGCAGCTTCTGCATCCCCAGGGCTCCTTGGCTCCTTCAGCAAAGCCCAGGGTGACCATGTCACTTGGTACTACTTCTGACACGACCACGCAGGAGCAGTTCGTACTTCTGTGCCCACCGCAAGCAACCAGCACCATCATTTCTTCATTCTGTACCCCTCTCTCTGCAGAGAGAAGATCCTTTGAAATCAAGAGAAGAAATAATGGTCCCTCTGACGTGAATGAATTGATGAAGTTCAAACTGAGGACATTATCCTCTAGTAAGCTTCTGTGTGCTACGACGGTTGGCGATCTTTGTATCTGCTAGAGAAGTTTTGTTTCATATCAAGAGGAGGGTTTGTCTCGCGAGCTGGATATGAAAGCCCCTGATTTAATTGCTGCTTAGTGTTACAGTGGACTCCAATTCTCTTGACTCCTTTATGAACTATATTCTACCTAACGTCTGTTGTCCAGCACAGGAGCTTTTTCAATTAATATTCCTCAGAGAAGTGATCTGATTTTGCTTTCGCAGGCAAAGAAATGAGTCCGCTTTAAAAATAACCTCTGATTTGAGATGATGTATCCTAGTGCTCTCATGCAGAACAGCAGTTAGTAAAGTATTCCATAGCAACGGCCACATCTTAATAGAAGATCATCTCCCGGACATCTCCCTCTGCATTTCTGCAATTACCAACCATGTCTCCTACCACCCACAATTACATAAAATCCCTCTGGCAACTCTAGCTATTGCTTACATGGGAAGTTAATGTTGGGGAAGCAATGGGATTTAATAACTAAAAATAAGAAATATGAGTTATTACTACATGACTATCCACGAAGCTTTTCACCAGCTACCAGGAACCATTGAGGAGATCATCATGGGATGCAATTTTGAATCCTCTGACTTAACAATATAAATCATAGCTCTTAGATTTAATACTTTCTCCACACAATAACAGAGATCTTTCCCCAGCCACTTGACATTAAAATGCAGTCGCGCAGGAGGCCGTTTCGAATACCAGCAAAGAATGAACTGCTTTGCTTAATGCACAGCCTGGGATCGGGTTATGCTCAGAGCAGAAGGCTGAGAACACGAGAGGCTGATGAGGGTCCCTGTTCTCTGGATGCTCAAGGGCGCTCCAGGCTTATTTTAGGGCCCACTTCTTCCACATTGCTGGGAAACGAGCATTTACGTTTCCTGACGTCATCACATCATCCTGCTGTTGGGCCACGGGCTTTATAACTCAAACCAGCATTTTGCTTTTATTTGGAAGAAGCAGGTTTTGGAATGCATTATATTGGAAGTGAATATTATCCCTAATCTACAGATTAACTACGATTTTACAGATGTTAGGGGTTTTTTTGTTTTGAGTCACGGCATCCATCAGCTGTATGAATGATTTCACAACCTGGGTTAAAAGTGCAATTATCACAGTGTCTCTCTTTTTATTCGCATTTAAAATGGGAAAAGTTGGCTTTTTTTAAAGAAAAAGAAGTAGCACTTGATTTAAACTACGTTCAAAGCAATTGAGCATTTTTTGATAGAGGGTGTAAGCATTGATAAAAATGTCCATAGTCACTATTTTTGTAGCAGAAAGCAATTACTAAAGTGTCATACACGTTTCAAAAAGTTGGGTAGTATAAATCTCACTTTGGGGAAAAAATGAGAGGTAGCCTGCCTACAAAAATTTGGAACAAAGGAAGTAAATTATCTGTAATAACTTCTCCCTGTCTTCCAGCCTGGGAAATTAACCCCAGACACCCATCTCTTGTGCCCTGGAAGTATTAATCTCCCCACAATGTACCAGCAGCAGTTGTCAATTCTGCTACAGAACAACAGGCCTGGCAATCAATAGAGAGCTGATGGTGCCTTGAGGACATCAAGGCAGGAGCAAATAATTGTTTGCCATGTTCAGAAGAGGGGGGAATATCCTCACAGGTGTCACGACTTGGATGTCAAAGGAAAGAACGACTACCCGAAGATGGAATGAATTCTGTTTACCTGCGGTAGATAAAGCCTCGCTTCGCCAAAGTCAGCTGTCGGGTTTTGGAGTGTGCTGGAAACCAAACTGCAGCTTTCTGTTTGTCTAGACAAGGAAGATAAAAAGGGATCATTAAGATCAACTGCTCCGAGCCTGCACAAAACGGGTATCAAAACACACCGTGGTTCCAGTATTGGTTTGCAGGAGCTCCCGATCTTGATGGGCTAATTTGGAATAATGGGGAAGCTGCCGATCTTTCTGGTGGCTGGAAAGCAGAGAGAAGTGAAATAAAAGACCTGTTCCCACCACGTTCAGGTAGTGCCTCACTTCACGACACGGTAACAACCCCAGTGGATTACAACAATCTGCTGAAGGCCAGTGGCAGCCCTCTGGAAATCACAGGTAATACTCCCCTCGGACAGACACACGGACTGGGGGTTGCATTAGGAGCATGATGAGCACTGAGTGGATTTGGTACGAGGTCACTGTGCCCATCTGGGGGAGAACACAATGTCGAGAGCATTAAGCACATATGTGTGATTGTAAACTGACTGCAAGGAGTTAACTGAAGCACAGACTAGTCTCAGGGTCTGCAAAAAGAGAGGAGACTAAGGAGGTTCAGGCAGCCCCTTCAGAGAAGCTCGTGCCTGAGGCATCTGTACTTTCTTTTGACCATGTGAAGATGGAAGGAAACCAGCCGGGACCTGCTGGCTCAGCACCACATCCTGAAGAGATATTTCAGCAAACTGAAGTAACCCAGGACAGGCGTTCTCAATACCCAATAAACACACAACGACCAATAAACACCAGTGAGAAATGAGGTGACACATTCCGAGTTAAGACAGGTATCCCAAAGTGAAACGCTGACCTAACTTTAAGAGGATTATCATCAGCCACCACCCTCCCCACACTGCTCTGCCCTCGCCCACGTAATATTTCCTTCTCTGCCACCTATGTTGCCTAAACAAGTTCGGTGTTTAAATTCTCAGTCCCTCAGAACTATCTTCCGCAAATAGTCCCTTGAGGTTGCTAAAATTGATTACGGTGCCAGGGTGTCAAAACGAAGTAAGAAAACCAGAATTGATGAAGTGTTTTTGTTAATCATAAAGAGAGCAGAGCTCTGGAAAGGTGCTTTTTATCATTCGCTATATAAATAAATACATCACTAAACTGGCAAAGGGAATAAAATCTAAGCCAAGGTTTGGTTTAGTGAGGTAGTTTATGGAGTGTAATTTCACAGACTTTTGTAAGCAACGCTCCCTTTTAGACATTCGTGATGCAACGTGTGCTGTCAGAATGGGCACTCTGCAGACCCAGTAGATGTCCAGTGTGATAAATCTGTGCTTTGGTGGGAGTTGAGCCAGTCAATGTTAAGATTGAAATGGTAACAGCAGGTTCCACGCTGGCATTCTAATCCGTGGCCAAATTGCTCAGGGTCTCTGCAATCTCAGGCACCTCTCACTCCAGAAATTCCCACCAATTGTGTTTTGAAGGCTTTCTTTAAAAGCACAAAATCCAGAGACTCCCTTTAAAAAACAGACACAATGAACAACGGTTGTAGAAGAGCACAGAAGATGACCTACGCCAGTTATCCCAGACAACTCCAGCTCCCTTCACCTCGTAGCATTGTATCAACCCCATTAAGCAACGTCGTGGGTTCTTTAAATTCCACATAGGCCTCTTCAGCTCATCATGTCAACAGAGACACTTGGGGGGTGTTGTTTGTGTGTTTTTTAAATAAAATGTGTGTAGGCGACAGCAAAACAGAGTGGGAAGAGCCCAGCACTGGAGGACCAGCTCTGCTCGGCGCTTTGCGTAGCACACGGGAAGGGTTCCAGCGTGGGCGGCACCACCCGCAAGGAGAATGGGAGCAGAGAACACGGAGGAAGAGGAGGTGGGAGGGAGATGGGGTGCGTGGATGGGAATACAGGGAGTATAGAGTGTGTCCTCAGCTGTATAAGAGGATCCAAGGCAGATGGCCTAGGAAGTCCTGTATCCATACCCAGGGTTAAGGCAGCCAGGGACTATAGGGGACTTCACCCAGCGGGGAGTCTTTGTTACACAAAACTGTGTGTCTGAAGAGCATTCAGGTTACAATTAGCACTTACTTAGAGAGCAGGCTCAGGCCAAGGGTGCGTTTGACCAGATGCTGCGCTGAAAGTTCACGAGAGATGTCTTGGGAGATGCAGGCTTTAGTGGTATTACAAATCAGACCAAGCCGGGCCATTTCTATGGATGAAAACAGCACAATCACACTTCCTAAGCTTGGCTGGTGGAACTGCACACGACGGTGCTTTTGCAGGCCACAGGCATGGTGTGTGCTCAGAAACACTCCTGGAAGGGATGTTTCTCTGACCAGTCCCACGCTTTGTACAGGTTGTCTCCAGTTCACTGTTTTTCGTTCTTCCTTTAAACCATTTTCTTCCCCTCTGCTGTTTCGTATGACGACGGTACTGTGAGTACGTGCTGCTACTGAGTGAAAATAAGGAGAGCTGGAGCTCAGGGTGCTTGATGAGGAGATAAACTCCTTCCCCATACTAGCTGCTGGTAGCTGCAATGACATTACGCCACTGTGCCCCTGCCACCTGCCTTAGTTCTACCATGAAAGAGCAGCCAAGGGACACTGATGAAGTGGCTGTGGGGTGACATTCCCCCTTGGGCATGGCAGAACGGGGATGCTCCATTCAGGTGGGAGCAGCAGAAGGCTCTGGGAGCATCAGCGAGCTCGCAAACCCTCCACGACACTCAGAACTCCGGCTGCCTGTGGTCCCACTGATGTCAACACCATCTCTTAGGGCTTGTTCGCCATCTTCCACTGGAGACGAGAGGCAATAGGGGTGGTGTGGGGTTTTTTTGGGTGGGAGGCAGCAGCCCCTCCGCTCTGCCAGCCTGGGCAAGGTGCACACAAGGCCACCGGTGTCTCCTGTGGGGAAAATCCTCCAGAAGCTCCACCTGGGGCCTCTCTGAAAGGGCAGCAGCAGCCATTTCAATCAGCAGCAGGGAAAACACCCAACAGCAGCAGGCACCTCACAGCAACCCCTTGCTCCTTCCGTCCTTCCTTGAACCAAGAAAACACCATTCAGGGAGCAACATCGCTTTAACCCCTTCGCTTTGCATCCTCTGAGACGGTTTAGTTTGAGGAAGAGGAGGCTGAGGGGAGACCTCATCGCTCTCTACAGCTCCCTGAGCGGACATCATAGAAAGGTTGATGGTGGGCTCTTCTCACAGGTAATTAGTGATAGAACAAGAAGGAATGGTTCCAAACTACAACAGGGGCAGGTTTAGACTAGATATTAGGGAAATTTTTTTCACAGATATAGCGAAATACTGGAACAGGCTGCCCGGGGGAGGGGGTTGAATCCCCATCCCTGAGCGCATTTAAAGGGTGTTTAGATGCGGCGATGGATGGATATAGTTTAGGGGATGAATTTTGCAGAGGAGGGTTAACGCTTGGCCTGGATGATCCCAAAGCTCTTTTCCAACCTCAAAGATTCTACGATTCTAGGATTTTACGGTTCTCTCTGCTGAAGACACAGCAGCAGCCCCAACACACACAATAGCCGGAGCCAGCAGCAGGGCAGGTAGGCTTCACCCATGCCCATGCAGCCCCTCAGGGCTGCGCCGGAGCCGGGGGAACCCTCTGGGATCCATTATTTCACCCCCAATCTCCTCTCCTCCCCCGGTCCCGGGGCTGAGGGGCTGAGGGGAGGAGAAGGCAGAANGAGGGTTTTGGGGGGGTCAGCGAGGGGACTTGGGGGGGTCAGTAAGAGGATTTGGGGGTGGTTCAGCGAGAGAGTTTGGGGGGGTCAGCGAGAGGCTTTGGGGGGGTTCCGCAAGAGGCTTTTGGGGGGGATCAGCGAGGGGCTGGGAGGAGGGGTCAGCAAGAGGCAGGGGAGGTCGAGCAGCATCTCCTCACGTCTCTCAGGCTTCCCATGCTCCTCACGGAGCCCTTCGTGTTCCCCCCCTCGGGTCACCGGGCAGGAGAAGATGATGTAGAGAGACTGCGAAAAGCGTAAGCCAGAAAGCAGCGGAACGTGTGCTCCGTGGGTTCCGCTTTAGGGATGGAGGAACCGTGGCGTAAAAGTTACGTGCGAGTGGCTTGGTTCTTAGAAAGCCAAATAACGTTTTGAAAAACCAACAAAACCCCGAAGAACTGAAAATGCAAATGCAGCCAAAGGCTTCGGAGAGCCGTGAAAAGAAATGGTTCGGCTAGAAAGGGGGCCCCGCGTTCTCTGAGGACTGTCAGTTCTCGTAGAGCCTGCAATATGTCTGCCTGCTGGATTTGAGCAACCGATACGGCCTGTCTGTGGGTGTGGGTGTTCCTCGTAGGGGACTGCAAGTACTGCAAGGCGCAGGTGAATGCAGGTTCCTGAGACGCCGCACAAGGTGTAGCACAAGAGCGCCTGGATCTAGACCGAAGGCTGCGCGTGTAGGAGACGGGGAAGGGGAGCAAAGTGTTTCTGTAACTTCTGTCTTCCTCTAATCCTTTTGTTTCCCCGTGTAATCTTCCAAAGTAAGTTGCAGGAGGCCCGTGAATTTGCATCAGAAGCCGGCAGCTGGAACCAACCAGCTCATAGGCAAGTTAGGGTGGCGTGAAACTGAGGTTGCTTCATTTATGTTGAGAGAAGGAGACTGGTTGTTGGAAGTATATTTGGATGAGGCTTGTTATTTACCTCTTGACCATACAAACGAACGACCATTTTTTCCCCAGGACTGTGTGTGGCTGTCACTTAGCAACAGGTCTGTAGGGAACTTTGCACATCCACTGCCTCCCCCATTCCTGAGAGGAGAAGAAATAAATGAGCTAAGGAGCAAGGGAGCAATTAGTAAAGACAGAACCCCAGGTTCCGAGGCGCAGCCCAGAGTTGAAAGCCTTGGGTGAGAACAAGACAGTTACAGTTACCTTGATAAATATATTTTACTGCAGCTGGATATGGGTGACACTGTTGTCCCTACAAAACCCTTGTGGGTTCGTTTTGTTTTAAACGTTCTTAAAGAAGCGATGCTGTTGTTTACTTAGTAATGGTTGCAGGTTATTTTGCAGTGTTATGTATCACAGCCTTTCACTCTGGAATCTCTCGGGTTCCTAAAGGGTAACTTGGTTTTGTTGTGTGTCAGACGTACCCTTCTGATCGCCAGGAAAGCCAAATGTTGACAGTGTAGATTGAGCCATAACTGATCTTTGAAAGTCTAGAAGTAAGACTAGAGTTTGGCCTGATGACTGTATTAGAGGAAGAATGCTGGAGTGCTGCTTATTTTAAGGACCAGCATTAGCAAAAAGAAAAATCCACTGCTGCAAACTCTAGTCGGAAGAGAAATTGACATGTTTGAATTCGTCCTTAGGAGTTGTCTGGTTCCGCAGGTAAAATTCCAGTACGCAGCAGTGAGCTTTGCTAAAGGATAATCTCTTGATACAGCTGATGCAGTCACATTCCTGAAGAATGGTCCAAATCTTGCCTTCTCAAAGAAATTAGAAGTGGGTGTCAGACAACTCTTGTTAGCCAGGACCGTGGCTTGTTGTCTGTTCTGCATCAAAGGTAGTCCTGGCCCAGCAAGGTTATGAAATAGGGATAAAAGAGCAGGAATCTGAAACAGAAGCCACAAGAGGGAAAAAAAGAGCCTCCAGAGAGAACCTTCCTTGGGGTAAGACATATTCAGCCAGCGGGCAGCACAGAGAGCATTAGGTTTTGTCCACTACTTTCTAGAAGTAAAATCAGGAATGAAACACGCAGTGTTTGTGGAAAGAGTGCAGCGCTTGCTTGCTTGCTAGGGAAAGACGCTATAAACACAAACACAAGCTATAGTTCCTTCCCCAGACCCATTCTAAAGAGACGATGGGCAGGATTCAGCTTGTGGTCCATGCTCCAAAAGCAGTGATGCTGGAGTCACGCCATTCGTGACCTCCTCAGAAGGTCGAGTTCTTGCACGCCCTCCCCTCAGCCGTACAGCGTCTATCTTAAATTTCATTCTACATCTGGAGTGTGCCTGCGAAGCATCCACGTGACTTCTTTATTACGTCTTTGCTTCCTTCCAAAAATGTCAAGGGGCAAAGAAGTTTTCGAAACGTTCTTTAAAACAGTTTTTCTGATCGTCGAATTCCTAACTGGTCCAGTGATTTAAGGTCCTGGATCAAATTTTATGCTTCCTACCTAGTCCACAAAAAGCTCTAATGTACAAGTGGGCTTGGTTTCATGCTAGCACTCCCAGCAGTGGTCAGCGAAGACAATTGTATTTACATTTGCCTGACTATTGGTGGCAGGATGCCCAGCTAAAACTCTTGTCACACTCCCAGCGCTGTTCACAGCGGAGGTTTGCGCATTAAGGGGATATTTGTTTTGGGTTTTCAGACCCATTGTGTGAGGGAGGGACTTTTGCCAGTTGAATACAATTGTGCAACAGTATTTTGTTGTGCACACAGATTTGGTGAAAATGTTATTCCTCTTCTTCCGTCCTTTTCGTTGTCGCTGCGGGAATTTGTCTTTACTAATCTTCAGCAGAAAGGAACCTATTGGGCGCTCCTAGGTGAGGGCTGTTCTCTCTGTTTTGAAAATAAAGATAGCTATGGTGCTGCCTTTTCAGATCAGAAATGAATGCAGTGCAGGAAGGGCTGCAACACAACCAGTTTCACTCCTCTGTCTGTTTCAGACCGCAGAGATTTACTGCTTTGATAAAGCACTTAAGCCAAAACTTGAAATCGCGTCGGATCAAGTGATGACAGAGTGATCAGCTCTTCATTTATTCCTGCCCTGCCTTAGAACCCACAGTCACAGACACTGGTGTGCTAGACAGGAGTTATTAGGGACCATTTCTTACCGAATCTAGAAGGGGTGCCTCTTATAAACACGCCAGACGAGCTTCTGATTAGCCAAGAACAGAGCAAGTTAGTTGTCAAAGCGAATTCAAATGCACCTTTTCAAAACGAGTTGAGCGAGCGGCTATTGTTACAGTACATAAATAGATTGAAGAGAGAATGGCAGCGCCGGCATTGTTAAGCTTTGGAAACAATGGCAAGAAAACAGCGTTTGCGGTTAATCTCCTGTGAGACAAAAATGAACTTGCCAGCTTAGTCTTTGTACTGGAAAGAAGAGGAAAAAATAATTACAAAATCTTAGTGTTTACCCTATTGTAGGGTAAGTGGATTCCGCTCCTGCTCTCCTGGATCCCGCTACACTGAGCGATGGGATCGTGTAGATCGAAATTTAATCATCTGTTTGCTGAGTGCAGTTAATGCCCCATTGTCGAGCCCATGCTCGGAGCAGTCCCTGCCTGGCAGCAGCAGCAGCATTTGCGGCAATTTAAGTCATTAAGAACCAGTACCTGAAAACTATTAATAGCTGGGGGAAGGAAGGGGGAGTTTATTTACTCCTGTTTGATGAAAGTATCAAATTGAGTGAGCTAATGAAGTAGCGGCGGTTGGAAATTAGCTATCGCTTTACCAGGATGCGCAGGCTGCGCTTTTCAGAATTAAGTGATGCTGAACCATTCAGCGAAGCAGATGCCAGTGCACATTTTAGGAAGGTGGTATTTGAAAGTGTGGCTTAGTGGAGTGTCTTATCTTCTGCCAGAAAAACATGGCCAACCAGAGTTGCTGCAGCCAATTTCAAACAGAAGAATGTTAGGCTGTTTTCATCGCTACACCTTCGTGTTATTTTGCTGCTTCGAAAATATATTTCTGGCTCCCAAAGACGTGACAGCAGAGGAGCCTTGTAGCTAGAGTCTTTGCCGTGAGCCAAGTGAATATACCATCAAGTTCTAGATCCTGGGAATTTTGAGATCCTAGAAAGCAGTGTGAGTCTTGCGACAGTCTTTAAGGGGGTTTCAAAAGGCCATGAATCAGGTGCTGAATTCTGCAGCTTGGCCCGTCTGCATCCAAGCACGGCGGACATAGCGTTAAATTGAGATTTAAAGTCAAAGATGGACTTATCTAAGTCGACTCCACAGTGATACCCCCTGATTATCACAGCGGTAATTTTGTCAGCTGTCACATTGACACAGAATTGCTTTATTGTCGAGTCTTTGAAGACACCGCATATTTGGGGAAGCCGCTCAGTAATTACATTGCAAAGAGAAGAGAGAGGGAAGAAGGGAAAGGACGGGGCCATTCACTGTCATTGACTTTGATTTTCCTTTTTTTTTTTTTCTTTCTGAATTGTAAATGATTCTGCTCCAATCTCAGCTGAACTATGGCCCATGTAATAAGGTTCCCTTTGGTTGCCTCCCTCATCTAGCAGTGACTCAGCGAACAGCTCTGGTTCATTAACGTTGGCAGCCTTCCAGACTTTCTGGTGTTACAAAGATAAACCACTTGAGAACATGGAAGGCACGGGGTTTTCTTCGGGTTTTGATCTGTTGCCATGCTCTTTACATTTAACTCCAATAAATCTCCTTGTGGCTCTTGCAAGTTAAATCTTCTCTCCTTCACTTCTCTTTTGGTGTGGAGAACGAGAACTAGAGAATAGACTTGGGGAGCTCGTTGGGCCATCCCTCAACTCAAAGGCGAACAGGTTCTGCAGAGTAATGATCCCGAATCTGTAACTGAGCCCCAAAAAGGTCTTCCATGCCTTCACTCTTTTCCCCCTTCCCCCTTCACGTGGTTGGCAGAATTAAAAGCGGTGCATGAAACAATTGGAATTTGCATCTCTCCACCTGCAACATCTAAAGCCACAGCGATTTGCTACACGTTATAGAAATGGGATCCTTGAGATACTAAAAATGTCAGAAGTTCTTGCTTTCTGGGGATGCAAGTCCCCCACCTTTCTCGTTCAGGCAAAGTTTTTCCTCACAGATAAACTTACAGCTAGAAAGCTCTTTAATGTCTGGCAGGAGAGGATCAGGTTCATTGTCAAGGTAGGTCCAGGGTTATCCTAAATATCAGCAGAGAAATGTCACCAGGAATATAAAATAAAGGGGAAAATTACCTTCCGGAGTTTGCAGAAGTGATAAAATAAAGTTATTGTGAAAGAAAAAGGCTACACCATTTTGTACAGGGGTAGGTGTTAGGTGCAGATGACAGGAGGCTTGGAGGTATTAAATAGAAAATAATACGTTAAAGGCAAGAATGTTTTCTGAACACCAGATAAAAGAGTTTGGAAACTAACAGCAAAGTGTCTTGCTCAAGGGTGATTTAGAGGAGGTTGGTTTAGCATGACTGAGGACAATTGACAGCATGTTACCAACTAAGCATGACTTTGAATAGATGATGTGTATCCAGGGACTGTGATGTACCGTATCAACTGGTTTCCACATATGAAGGAGCCATTTCCCTTAATTCTCAGCAAACAGTCATTTTCCTGAAGCTGAAGATGCAAGGGCCGTGCTCTTCCATCTCATTCTGTTCCCAGCTACAGCACAGCCATCCACGTGTGTCTTCCCCTTGGGTTGCTAGATTGGGTGAGCTGTAGTTGCTTCCAGCTCCTTCGAAGCCTCTTTGGCAGTAATTCTACGTTGCTCGTTACTCGTGCTGTGATCTAAGTGCAGCTGATGGCTGGATGACTCTCCCACAGAAAAAAAAAACCACCCAACCCAAGATCAGGAAGTAAGGATTTCCATATTAATCTTCTGGCTATTCTGACTAACCCATAAACTTATAACCCGAGTGGTTAATAGAAGTT
>WEIS01025417.1:0-23261 GCA_013389965.1 Todus mexicanus | reverse complement strand
CTGCTTAAGGTTTGCCGGTTTTACCTAGAAAAATGAGGTTTTCTCTCATTCACCCATCAGTTACAAGCCAAAGGAATTATGGGGAAGCCTTGAAGCACAGGTATTTCTCATAGCTGCTTTCGCTCGTGTTTGATTCAGTGAATTTCTTACTGTTTGTGAGATTAAACATCTGTAGGACTGATGAACATGGATTGTGAACTATGAAAATGGGTCGTGAGCTGTGAAAATAATTTCTGACAGAAAGTCCATCGCCAACTCAAAGCCACACCCAGCCTTGCTGCTAACAAAGACAGAGCTAACGAGCGGACAAAACACGATTAAATGGAAGGTTTTTGCAATCAGTTGTGAGCTCCAGTTAGGCAGTTTCTCAAGGCAAAAAAAAAAATTGGCTTTTATCCTCTTCTTTACAGAATAATCGTTGCTACAGAGCTGAGCTCTCAGCAGAGGAAAGGAGAAGGAGCCTTTTTGATGGCTTCCCCCTTCCAAAGTTTCTTTTCTGGTTTTTGACATCAGTTTCATAAATGTAGCATAACTTTCATCCGAGCTAGTAAAATGGGATTATTTCATTTACCTTTAACAAGCAGTAAGCCTGTTGCATTTATTTCACTTAAGGTGCTGTGCAAGTATAGACTCTACAATGAACGTAGTATGGAAGTCGAAAGGAGTTGTTTGATACCAGTGTTCCTGTAGTTATCCGGGAGAGTGGTCTTCATCTGCTCACTGTGTAGTCTGAATCTCAGCGACTCGTGGAGATTTGAAAGGCTGCAGGACGTATCAGCACAGAGCAGAAGTTGCAAAACTTAGAAGTGGGGTTGGTGAACCTGTTTCACTGAATTCTGAGCTCGCTCGATCGATGCGGGTTCAGGTGTACGGCAAATACAGTCGGGTTCCTAAGGACAAGGACGGCATTCAGAATAAACTGGTGTGATGGGAAAGCAGCTTAAAGCCTCCAAACCCTTCACCTCTTTGGATTTGTCAGCTTTTATTTACAGCCTGAGCAGAAATCAAGGAGACGAAAAAAGAAATATGTTTGACAGCTGTATCAGCCACAGGTTTCTTCACTGACAGAAACAGAGATGCAGTTGTCAGATATCTGCTGGGTGTTCAGACCGCTGTTCTGTTAAGGAAAGGTGACAGATTGAAGTTCATCAGATTCCTAGAGCGCGTGTTGAAGTGGTACAGCCTGCCGTGTGGAGATACCTGTTAGGAGTTTCAGAAAGGTAATACCAAAGCAGATTTAAATGAAATCATTTCCATGGGTTAGCTGCTTACCGTATAAAATGATGCCAAGATTACAATGGGAAGTAAACATTCCGTGAAAAATTATTGTAGGTTCACGTAATATATACTCTAAAAAGGCAACGTGGCTGTATGTTTGTAGCACCCCAGTGTATTGCTTACCCCAAAATACCAACCTGGCTTGAGATTCAGCAGATGCTATTGCAGCATCAGTCCTTATTGCTCATCTTTTCTCTTTTTTTTTTCCTTCCTAACATACAGAGTGCTGTTCCACACCCAAACCAGACAAAATGTCCAGCAGGGGTGGAAAGAAGAAGTCAACCAAGACTTCCCGCTCCGCAAAGGCTGGGGTGATATTCCCTGTCGGAAGAATGCTGCGTTACATTAAGAAAGGCCACCCGAAGTACAGAATTGGTGTTGGTGCTCCCGTGTACATGGCTGCTGTACTGGAATATCTGACTGGTAGGTTCTGCTGAACGATGTGAAATAACCTCTGATTTCACAATGTGAATTCATCCTCTGATTTAGGGATGACTAAAAAAAGTCATAGCTCAAGTGCGTGTGCTGTGCTGATCACACAAGAAGGCAAGATCAAGGTCCCCCCACCCCTGCCTCGAGAGCTTTGATGGCTTTTGTGCATTCCAGCCCTGGATTTGCTTTGACCTGTTCTGAACACTCTTCTTTCCACATGGGCAGTCAGAAGGATTCCTGCTAATATCAATGCGTGTGGACTGGCCTACAGCGTTGCAGTCCTTCCTCCTCCAGTTTTGTGCTGGATGTCTTGGCTTGGACTATAATTATCTGTTAAGCATATACATGCCTTTAAAATACGGAGCTTCTCAGTGTTTACACGGGGCTGAGGTTGCTTACAGCATTGTTTAAACATTTTCGTTCGATTTGCAGATTATTTTTGAGACCACATATGCTGTTTGCAGTTGGTTTGGTTGAGTCTGTGTACAAATGCACACTCTGTTCATCTGCCCCGGATCAACGTGGCTTATTTGCTTACATTTGCAGTCCTTTCTTTGTTCCTCTCATCACATCAGCATGAGAACACCTTCAATAATTATCTCATCCTCACAGTACCTTCTTGAAGGACAGAAGTGTTTTCCTCCATTAAAAAGAAGCTTCAAAGGAGGAAAAAGCTTTGCCCAAAGACATGCACAACTAGAAGTACAAGTAAAGATCTTTACACAGCAGTTCTTTCAAATGAGACTTAAAACCTTGCAAATCTACCCCACAAATACTGCAACAAAAGTAACCTGCGTTAGTGTTTGGAGGCAGATTCGATTAGCATGACTAAGGAAAAGCTTGAATGGGCTCTCCTTTCTCAGAGCAGGGTTTCTTTTTAGAGTGTCTGTGCTCATGTCAGTGCTGTGGTTGTAGCGGGTTCAAGTGTTTCGAGGGACAGTGGTCTGTAAGCTGCGATGGTTGCGCTGTGCTCCCGAGGAAGGGATACGCTTCATTCTGGCTTGAGCACAAAGTAGCAGAGAGTGTGCTTTAGCTTTGCTGGGAGTATTGAAAGCTGAAGTGAGCTGACTCAAGACAATTTTAGACATGCCTTTAGAACAGATATTGACACTGAAGGACAAAACTAGACTCATTTTTTTCTTCTAAAGTTTCTTTTTCCTCTAAAGTTTCTTCTTCCCCTGAAGGTGAAGATTGGTAACGTTGGAGAATAATTAATAGAGCTCTTGTTTTCTGTAAGGAATTCGTATTACCTCATTGAACTTTCTCAGCCATCAAATATACTTTATTTTTTCCCCCTCTTCACTTGTTTGTGTTCCTAGTTTTCTTTATTTGGGCTTCTTTAAAAGAATGCTTTTAAACTTCATAGATGGCCTTAAAAAAATTAACATTTCCTTCAGCTGGGTTCCTGCTTACAGCAATAACAACTCAAATAAAATGCTTCTTAGGGTGAAGGGTGCTTTGAATGCTGCCCTTTTAAAGAGAGGGAACAATACAGGTGAGCTTAAAAGTCCCTGCTAATGAGCAGCACATGTTAGTGGGGAACTGATTTAAAGTGTTTACTTGAGGCACTGATGGTTTAGGCAGCTAAGAACCAGCTGGGGAAATAAAGGTGTTTCTTTAACTGCTGTGCATCCTGGGAAAGTGTCTGAGGAGATTAACAACAACGAAATAAACAGGCAAAAAAAAGTTGTCTACATGGCTTCTTTAGGGAAAAGAAAAAACAGAGGGAGGAAGGAGAGCTAAGGGAAAAAGTACCTTTTTTTCCCTCACCTTTTAAATATTTTAAAGCTGGTTTTGGTTTGTTTTTTTTTCCCCTAAAGGCTGGGTAGATAGTCCTAGTCTCCTGTATCTCGGAATTCTTTTCCTATATATAGGTGCATCTACAGAGCACAGATATACTTTTTTTCTTTTCTTACTAATAGTTTTTCGGTTTATGACTGTTTCACTCTGGTGATGCTGCTGGGGTTCCCCTTTTCTTCCTGTAAGTTTTTCACACTATACAGTGTAATTTTTTAGCCTTTACTGCTCAGTATCTTTTCTGAACTTCGGGTAATTCCCTTTTTTCAGTATAATTCAGAAAAACTCCCTTGAAATGGGATGCTTGGGAGATTTTGGGTTTGTGTTCTCATTCCCTCTTGGCACTTACTACTTTAGAAAACCAGAGAAATCCTGACTTCTCTCCAGGAGAAGTTTCTAAAGATGCTCGTGTCAGCACACGATCTGCGACTAAATCAAAGCATTTCAAAATAAAAGCAAGAACGTGCCATAATAGGCAGGAGTCCACGTGAAGGGGTGTGCTAATAAATTGACTAAATCAAAAAAGCCAGCCTCTGCATCCAGGAAGGAGTGGAGAAATGTAGAATATCAAAACCAGTCGGAGGAAGGAAGAACTTCAGAAAAGGCTAGAAGAGGAAATGACAGAGACGTGACCTAATAGAACCTACTAAGGTTCGAAAACTAGTTCATGTGTGTGCAGAATGTGGCACTGCCTTTAATCCTTTAGAAGATGAGGTGCTAAATTTTGCTGACCTTTGCTAAAGTTGAACTCTGATGTAAATCTGAAATTAGCCCATCATGTTTGGTTCAGGGAGATGTGAACTTCCACAATACTTCCAGCTGTTCGGACGTGGAGTTCTGTTCTGGATCCATCTGTAGCTGTGACTTTATCCTCTTTGAAGGTGACTTACTGTTACCGTGTACGTGCAGCTACTCATCAGAAAGTAGAAGTATGCATTCTATAATACCTTGCAGTGTGCGGGCCCATTTTTAGTTTGTCTGTGCCCGATGAAGTGCTTTTTCAAACTACATTTACGTTGTCCTTGTACTTTCATGTTAGCATGTTCACCCACGGTACAGCTCCTCTAGCAGGGACTGTTGGGGCCCGCAGGACTTGGGCTGGTCGCTTTGGCTGCTGTCAACTAAACACTCGGCGTCTTCTCTGTGCTGCTTTTCAATCTCTTGGCTTCTGACAACTTCTGCAGGGGCTGACTGGCTGGAATAGCTCTTCTCTGTGTTGTCTATTATTATAACATTAAAAAACCCCCCAACCTACTGTATTATTAGATGTAAGATTTGTCTTCTGGTCTCCAGCTAATAAAGTGTTTTTCCTTATCTTGGAATCATAGAATACCGGGGTTGGAAGAGATCTCAAGGATCATCTAGTACAACCTTATCTTATCTTCCATTTCAATATACTTGACACATAAACAGGTTGCACAGCGAGTATTCTCCTGCTCTTAGTCACTAAAGGTTCTTGTTACCTACAAGTAATATTACAAAATAATTCTCTCCCCAGCAGACCCAGCATGTGCAGTTTGGTTTCTTAAGAATGCCGCCTGCTTCTTGCCTACTTTTCATCTAAGGAAATGATGTGGAATGTCCACTGGAAATAGGATGCAAGTGTGTGTTTGTGGGTGAATGTGCAGAAAGCACCTTGGAGTTGTACTGGCACTGAAGCAAGTGGATATATTTCTTTCCTTGACTCTGGGGGAGTGGTGCGGATGCTGAAGGTCTATAATATGCGGTTCTTGTTTCTTTTCCTTTGCAGTAGTCTTAGTTCATGCCTTTACCTTAGTTCGTGCACTGCTGCTTCTCTTGCAGGGAATAATCAGAATATTTGATTAAGTTCTGTTTGTGCTGCAGAACTAACTTTAACGATTATCAACTGCGTTAACTTGGCAAGAAGTTCAGGGTCAATAATTCCTTTTGTCTTCTTTCCTTATTGTGGCACTTGTTTTACAGTGGGTCGTTGCCTATTTATCTTCCCTAACGTACTTGAGACAACTTCAGTCTAATCCTTATTTGCTCTCAGTGCATCAGGATCAGTTTATGTAAAAAAGAAGTAAATATAGGTCAGTCAAGAAGGTGGCCACGAGCTTCATTTGGGACATGGTGGCCGCTCAGGTGAAGTTGTGTGATTTGTATGTCAGAACTGGTCCACCCATATGCGTGTTCAGGTACGTTCCCTTCAGACGTAGAGCTCGCGTGAGCTGAAGTAGAGTCCAAACTTTCTTGCTAGCTGAAAAAGATACTCCTTTGCCCTTAAAAAATAGAAATCTCTTGAGCATATTTAAAGGCAGCAATAACCAGGCCTGCAAGTGATTTCTGCTCTCCCTGCCCCCCATCGCTTTCTCTACACTGTAAATAATTCTCAGTTGCCAAAATGTCGTTGCAAATGAGGAGAAGGAGAAGTTTATAAAACAGCAGGAGGACAGGAATACAGAAGAAAAGAGACTTTGATTTATATTTGTTCTGTACGTACTGAAGGTAAGGTAGGAGAAAATGTTCAATGTCTGTTTTCTCCATTAGAATTTTTTTCCCAACTGGATTTTTATTGCCCATCGTGTGCTGTTGATCCTGTATTTTGTTAAAACGTAGAGGAAGCGCCTTTTGAATCCCAGAGCTAGAATTGCGTCTGAGGCCTTCTGGTGCTTACCTGAGTTTTTGTTTTCAGGCTTTCTGGTATCACCAGACTCCCTTAATGGAGGTTCATGTGCTGGAACTCAGTTCGTTGCGTTTTCGGCTTGATTAATTTTCGATGTGGAAAACTTTCTGAAGCCAGCGGTTGATGGGCTGCACAGTGAAAGTCCTTCCTGAATGCAGGGAGTTTAACTGCTCGCTTCAGATGCTCGCTTTCCGACGTGCAAGCTGAGCAACTTGAACTGCCGCTCACCTCTTGTGTTGTGCTTGCTGCTGAGAATTTTTCCAGGGTCACAGAGGAAAACAATGACTTGCCCTGTTTATCAAAGCAGATGCACTGCTGAACTTCTTGGAAGCAGAGGGGAGCTCGGAGGTCCACAGTATAAAAGTGTTAGGTTAAAAGCAAATTCAAGTTCCAGGTATTCTGAGGCTACCATAAATAACAATCCTTAGGGAGTAGTGAAATCTAAGAAGAGAATTAATTGACAGTATCTTTTTGATACCGTTGAAACGTGTTCACTACCAAGATACGTTTCTTCTATTTGAACAGGCAGCTTTAGAAACACTAATCCCTGTTATGGTGCCACAAACTGTGTCCCAAAAGGGGTTTAAAATAAAGTAGGACTTGTAGGACCTGCGCTTTACTTGAGCAAGCGTAAAACTACCTCTACAGATCCAGTGTAGTTTTAATATGGATTAGTACTGGACCCTAAAGCAGAGCAGGGTTGTTTATTGCAAGAGCTTCAGAAGCAGAGACCTTTCAAAAATACCAGCGTGGCAAAGCTCAGCCTGCAATAAAGCAGTGACTTCTGTGATGAGTTGCTGTTGGGTTTAATATTGGTATCACCCTTTGTTGGAGTTTTAAGTGTCAACCAAAAATACAGCTCGTTTTGCTAAGCTTTCCTTCGTTTTCCTTCTACCCTTATCTTTGTCTTAACCTGTATCTTTCGTTGAGAAGAACAAGAGAATCTATAAAGCTTAAGTCTTTTCTTTCGCCCTTTATTCTTGGGACTGGCAGGGGGAGCACAAACAGCTAGAGAGCAGGAAGACATCCTCCCTTTCTAGTGGAGCAAAATAGTCTCTGTCTTTTTAAATTAGTCCTTGAGGTGTGGCTGTTGTAATAAATAACATTTAAGATCAAATTCACTTTCAGGTTTCCCTGGACAGTGAACTCTCTCATACCTTTTACCAGATCTATAGTAAACCAAGAAATTGAAAGNTCCCAGATCTATAGTAAACCAAGAAGTTGAAAGAAAATTAGGAAGTTAATTAACATTGGATCTCTTCAGAAAAAAAAAAAAAGGATGGTATTAAAGAATAGAAAACTGCTGAAAAGAAGCATGAGTCAGATCAGAAGGCTTTAAGTGGAAGTGGCTTTTGTGGCCTGAACTTGAGTTTTATGTAAGCAACAGTCTGTCATCTACCTCGCAGAAATGCAAAGCTTACAATAACTTGGCAAAGTTAACAGTTTCTCCTTTGAGGGCCCTTGTTTTGATACAGCTCAGACACTGAAGACCGAAGGGTTTGGGGTTTTTTTTATTGTGTCCTAAGAGAGCGATTGCCCTGTTGAGAGTTGAGGTTTCAGCAGGGCTTGTTCAAAGCAGTAAACTTTCTTGAATTGATTTTTCACTGCATCAAGTTTCCATGACTTTGAACCACGACTGAGAAATGTTTTATTGGAACGCACGAGAGGGGAAAGTGTCGTTAAGTGATTCTAGCTTCGCTTTCGCAACTGCAGATTCCAGGGGGATTGGGTGGGATACGCGGAGAGAAGAAGGCAGGAAACTCTTTAACAGTCTTGGCTGATTGGGGTTGATTGGGTTAAAACCTTCTGGAATCATGTAAAATGATTCTGAAGTCAATAAAATGCTGATGGAAGGAAGATTAATTTAAACGACAATAAACAGACTCCACGTCATGTTGTTGGCTTTGTAGCAGATACGTATTTCCCAGGGGAATTGTATCAACATTCATTTTGCTTTGATTTCTGGATATCGTTCTCAATTTTCTTTTGAGGAGAGGCTTCGTAATGTTTTAGAACCCCCTGACTTTGTTCCTGTTGGAACTTGCGTGTTCGGAACCTGGCCTTGTGTCAACACATCACCTGTTAGTTGTTAAGGGTTTAATTTTCAAAGCGATGACTTCATCTCCCTGAAGAGAAGGTGGATGAAGGGATTCAATGCGGCAGCAGTGGTTTAGCCTGAGACGTAAACCAAAAGAAAACAAGGAAAAACGTTTGGGGGATGAACTCAGACCAGATTGAATTGAGTATTTACATTTAGATAGTATTATAGCCCGGAATGCACGATAAGCTAAAGGCCTTGTCATTTAGGCTTTAAAGGAGTTTTATTGAGTAATGACCAGTAATATTTTGTTTGAAAATGAGGATAAATGAACTAGAGCATTCTCCAGGAGCGGGAGATGAATGCATTTGCTTTTGGCTCCATCCAGGTCTGCAGTTCCTGCTGCGCCTGCTTTGTTTAGGTTACAAATTACAGCAATTTGTTTCATTTTAACCTTGTGTTGAGTTCTCGTTCCAAAATTTGTTGAGTGTTATGAAACACCAAAGCCAGGATATTCAAGGCAGTACCGTGGCGAAACAGAGAAATGCAAATAATGAAATTGGGAGCCTAGGAGGAGGTCCGAGAGATCACCAGAGATCAGCTTCTCTGCAAGTAAAGGATCAGGAAGTCGCTCTGAAAACTTGCTTCAGGATGAGGTTTCTGTGGAGACTCCTGACACGTTTTGGTTGCATTTGTGTAGGAAATGCCTTGAGAACAGCTTTTCCTGTGGTCTTATCTTGGGCTTAAGTACAAAGATATACAACCTGGTTTCTTTTCTCCTTCAAAAATACTTAACTGAACTTCTAAAAACCTCAGCAGGAAAAGAAACCCAACACAGTTTTGGTTCAAGTGTTGAGAACAGGCTTAAACCAGTTTTTCCTACCCATGTCCATCTGCCAGTTGTAAACATTTGCAGAGGGTTTTTTCATTTTATATAAATGAGAACTACATTTAGACTAGTTTTTAAGAGAGACTCTAACTTTTAAAACTTGCAAGATCCCTTCCAACCCAAAACTACTATGATTTCATGTACTTACTCTTCCCGCTTTAACCATTTACCTTAAAAATGACTGAAAACAAAAATATTGATCTCGAGGCTCTTTCTAATCAATTGATATGTTTGTGTTCTAGTCAGACTCCTAATTATTTATATGTTGGTTTGCTTTATTTTTGAAATTATTTAAAAGCACAGAAAAAACCGTTTGTGCAAATATAGAGCACCTCTTCATATTAACCTAAGATTTCAATATGTGGTAAATTGAAGAATTATACCTTTAAAAGCTTAAAATATTGAATAACTTCTGTATTTTCCTTATTTAAAAATCAAAACCACAGAGATTTTGGTGTTCAGTACTTCTGTAAAGTGTGTCTCATAGTTGCCTTTTGCCTGAGTGGTGCTGCTGTAATTATTCTCTGGAGGGGGGGAAATGCCTTGAGTAAATATATGAAAGGAATGGAATAGACGTTATGCAACCTACCTCCTTTTTGTGAGGCCTCATTTTTCTAAAATGTTCTTGTTTTGGTCTTCTGGCTGGATAAATACAAGCTGAGCGAATCCTGATGTCATGGAAGCACTTAATATTTTCTTTTGCCTCAATGCTTACAAGCAAAGCTTTCTCTCTTGACCCTGTTCAGTTGCAGAAGTTGATTTTCTGAATGTCTATTTTTTCCCTGCTGTTGGAAGATTGAATGAAACAAAATTCTCCGGTGACTCAAATCTTTGTACTTGGTAGAATGGTACTTCCAAAGGTGGGTCTGACCCAAGAACTCAGATCCAATCTCAATTTTAAAGACCTGTTCCTATCTACTACTCTTCCCAGCTCCACACCTAAATCTAGAGTGATTGTTCTGGAAGTTTGGATCAACTCCCTTACACAGAGAGCTAGTTTTTCTTCTAATTTAGAATTGGTTTAAACACGGATGAACCACCATTTCCATCTTTACAGTTAAAGTAGCATAAAAGCGCTGTGAAAGGAAAGCTGGCTGCAAACAGCATCCAGGCAAGTAGTCGGGGTCCGGAAGGGTTTCATTTCTAGCGTTTAGAAAGTGCTCAGATAGTGGGGTTTGGACTAGGTTTGTCTTTGTCAATGCTAAATAAAAAAAAATGTTGCCTCTGTTGGCTTCAGCTCGAATACCTCCCAATGTTCTCTTTTGGACTAGCGGAGAGTCCTGCTCTGAGCAGACTCGTGAGCAGAGCTGTGCTGCTCGCTGTGCCACGGGTCTCTGCGTGCACGAGTGGAGAGCTGAGCAGAAGGCCAATTCCCCCCCTTCCAGTTCCTCCTCCTCCCCTCTCCCTTTCCCCGAGCTCCTCTTTTGTGGTCCCCAACGCCGGTGCAAAGCGTTCTGTTCCTGCAAAGGAAGCGGGGTACCTCAACTTCCCTCAAGGACCATTAGAAAACTGTAATTTCCAAATGAGTTTCCTGTCCAAGGAAGAGGGCTTAGCGCTTACAAGAACAGTTCTCCACTGTACGAGGCAGACATTTCAGTTTTATGAGGAACAAATAAAACATTCCTCTGTGCTTTACAGGCATAACACTTTCTTAGACTCTTTAGTTACAAAACGACCCGTCTGCATAGTTGTGCTGATGGGTTGCAGAGAATAACACGGCCCAACTGTTCCGCGCTGCCCGATGCAGTAAAGAAGCGAAGGTTGAGGAAGCAGAGGCAAACCCAAAAGGAGTCGGCTGTTTGCGGCAAATCCTCCCCGTGCTTTTCAGCTGGTTATAAAGTCCAAGATACAAACCTACCTACTAGAGAGGTGGAGATGCTGGCGTTAGCACAGCGAGCCAGCACCTTCCTGAGGTAACCGAGAGCGCGGCTTGTCCCTCGGAAGGTGAGACAGGTCTGCTGTCACAACAGGCGGCTCTCCGCAGTGCCGAACGCGAGCGGGACCTCACGTGTCTGAGCTGTGGCTCTCCAAGTATGTGCAAAGGATTACGCCAGCTTAATTGAGTTCTTTGGAGGTGTGGAAAGGCATAGGCAGGTTGACCTTACCCTGCTAATCCTTCTTTAAAAATAAATTAAAGCGGTTGTTGTCAGCGTGAAATGTTGAGTTACTTTTGGGGGCTTAGACTTAATATTCTGTCTCGCCCTATAATGAAGTTAATTGTGCCCTTTGAAGAACGCAAAACTAGTGAAAGCCTTGGAAAATCCTCGGTGGAGTTGAACTGTAGAACATCTAGAAGCAGCTGTGAGTTTTCCAGTAAGCGTCATAACTAGGTTGTTATGGGGCTTACGATGAAAAATAATTGGAGAATCATGTTAAATTCAGTCTAATGAAAAGCCACAGTCTGTGCCATGTAGTATTGCTTAAGATTTACTGTGTGTTACGGTGAAGGCATGCGGCCATGCGGGCTTTGAATTTAGTCTTTTTCATGTCTAGATTAACGTCTTAATTCAGTTCTGTTTGCCTCTAAAGCAAATATGGGAGAGATTTCACGGTATAGGCAGTTGTTAAATGTGAAATCAATCTCATAGCCTATTCTAATGTTAAATTTTAATATATTAGTGTGTAATAAATGTAAAAAATAAAGACATTTTCGGATTCTTTTTTTCTTTTTCTCCAGATGTTACCAGGTTTGCAAAAGGAAATAGACCAAAAGCAATAGTGAAACAGTCTGTGCAGAGGGGAATGGAAGATTACGTATAAAGGAGACAGCAATAACACATAATTGCAAAGTCAGATAAACATGTTACGTCATTTTTTTTTTAATTGTTCCCCAGACTTTCATGTAATTAATTGCATTCTTTGCCTGAGGCTTGTTGAGTTGAAGAGGGGTAAGTTAGCAGGTAACGCTCTAGCCCTTCACTTCATGGATCCGTGCAAGGGAGCCGGTTAATCTTTCCTGATTCCAATAGAAGCCATCATAAGCACAGCTGTTAAATGTGTTTTGTCAGGACTGGAAATTTCTTCTAAGGAGATAATTTACTGGGTGTAAACAAACATGATTCATCAATTACTTTTCCTGGACAGAAACTTCTTTTCAGATAGAGGGGGGGGGGGGAAAATAAATCATTAAGTCAGTGTAGCAGCAGAGTTTGTATTTTTAGTATCCTGACTTGGATGTGTGCTTATGTGCTTCCATAGTGTTGAAAATGAGAAACTGAGACCGGCATATTTTCCAGTAATGAAAAAAAGTAAAAAGTAGAAGTATTGCAAGCCAGACCTCATGTTTAGGACAGGTTTGAGAAGAAAACCTATCGCATTTGCACATCAATTTCTCTGCCACCTGGTAGAAGAGGGATCCAAGGAGATAACACACGGTAGCCTTGAGGAGAACACTGAAAAGTCAAGAATCTAGTGAAACTGCTTTAAAAGGACAAAAATTAACTATAGTTTAGACCACAGGACTTCAAGTGTGCATTCACCCATCAGTGATTAGCCATAGAAAAAGAAAATGATGATTTTTGAGTTAGATGTCTATTGAGGGTATTCCAGCAGTTAAGAATAATGTGATATAATTCAGATACTTCTTTGCAGGGTGGCTAAATAACGTTGATTTCTCTTAATGATCACAATGTAATTAAAAAGAGCTTACTTTTTTCCACTTCCCACAGCGGAAATTCTTGAATTGGCTGGAAATGCAGCAAGGGACAACAAGAAGGGTCGAGTCACTCCTAGACACATCCTGTTGGCTGTAGCAAATGACGAAGAATTAAACCAGGTAAGAAAAGACTCTGCTGTGTGAGGGCCGGGATTTCCTTTAGGGCCTTTTAAATTGTCTTTCCATAGAGCTGAATTGTAACTCAAGACCTCTGCTTATTGAGTAGCCCACCAGGAAGCAGCTCATTCACTCTCTAGCACGCTGCCTGTGTAGCTAACTCCAGCACTTGGCTTAATTATGTATTTCAGAACTCTGGAAATAGATAAAAATACAGTGGAGATGTAAGAGGGACATTTGCTCACACTGTTACAACCACGTCTGTTAGAGTGGGACGTTGTCAGAAACTCTGCACGGACCAGGAGAAAATCTTGTAGTTGCTTTTTCTTGTTTGCTTTTGTTTTCCTTCTCATGCGGCTTAAGGACTCGGTGGGACCCATCCTGTTCCCATCGAAGTCTGATGTTGTGACCACAGAATTAAGAGCTCTGGAACTCTTGCAAGTCTGTGTCCTTTGCAGATTTCAGGATACCTTTAACTTAGCCAAAAAAAATGCGGGCGTTATTATTACAGCGTTGCAGTGTCAGCCAGAAGCACTGGCTGGGATTAATGAACCTTGGTGTGAGGTGCTGTAAAAACAACGTCTGAAAAGATACTTTTTCCAAACCTATGTATCGTGATGGAGCAGGAAAGAAAAATAAATATCCCCAAACCAACCTCTTTCTGGCTCTGTCTGAAATTTGAGAATACTTTCCATTCATCATCCCTTTGTAAGCCTGGAGCCTCACCGAGTTCTGGCTGGGGAGCAGCAGACACGAATCAGAAGGTGGGAGCACCTGAGGGACTTTGATGTCACCGGTTGTATCCTCCCAAATGGTGAATTAGTCCTAGTTAGACGTATAAAAAATGGGTTGAAGTGATTTTAAATGCAGAACATGATCTATTTCACCTCTCCTTTTAAAGGCTTAAATGAACTGCGTGCTTTTGAATATTGATCTGCTTTTCTTCAACTACATAAAGATTTTTGTTGAAGACAGACTTCCAGGCATAAAGAGCTGTATAAATGTTACCCTCCATTTGAAGTTTCTTTTTCTAAGGAGGACGATAAATCTGGTTTAAACGTACACTTTGGGACATGTATTTGGTTCTCCACAGCATGGGACCCATGGTTTTGGTGTCTGGTCTGTCCTGCACAGGCTGCCCTGCAGGACTGGGGCTGTCCTGTCTGCCAGTAGTTGAGTAACGTCTTCATCGCGTGGCCACGCAGGAACAGATCTTGTGTGAGCCTGAGAGAGAGCAGCCGTAACAAGCCTATGTGCAAGCAGGATATACATTCCCTTAGTAGTTAAAATCTAGTAGGTGAGCAGCTTCATTTCATACATTCCATGTCTCTTCTTCAAGGAGAATTTGTTGAGAAACGTTCAAGAGCCAGTTAAAACTCAAGGCAACCTACCGAGTTTGCAGCAAATGCTGTTTTCTATTTATTTCGGAGTAAATGCTGGAATTTGTCATCTACAACTCTTATTTTTTGATTTATTTCTTTTTAGCTATTGAAAGGGGTCACCATAGCCAGCGGTGGAGTGTTACCCAATATTCACCCAGAGCTGTTGGCAAAGAAGCGGGGCTCAAAAGGAAAACTGGAAGCCATCATCACTCCACCTCCAGCAAAGAAGGCAAAGTCTCCGTCACAGAAAAAAACTGTATCAAAGAAAACAGGCGGCAAGAAAGGGGCAAGGAAATCCAAGGTAGAATAATCCGTTTGTTTTCAACCCAAACAAGCTTGCAAGTAGTAGCTGTGGGGAGCATCACGCAGGGGAGACTCCCTGCTCTCTGTGTCGTTAACAGCAGTGGTTTCAGTAGCAGTGTGAGTGCTGTGGGAGAAGCGTTGTCCTGTCTCTAGGGCAGCTGGAAGCCTGGAAACCCTTGGGAGCGAGACAGGCAGGCAAGCTGTGAATACTCTGTGTGAAAGAGTCGTTAGGTGGGCGCAGGCTGGAGGCACCGAGGGGCAGAAAAGAGCCCGTGGGGGCTAGAACAGTCGTACCTTACTGGTGAGCAAACGAGACCTCGCCTTGCTTGGACTTTGTTCAAGTATTGAGATGTCTGCAAGAAACAGGGCATCTGGGTATCCCGTATTTTTTATTTCAAAAGTGAAGGTGCCCTAAAGCAGCATTTGGGGATTTCAAATGCTGAGGAAAACCAACAGCCTAAGTCATTGCGTTGTAACGATGTCCTCAGCGATCAGCGTGTCAGAGGCCTGGTTTCAAGTGATGTCTCTTTCTGTTGTTTGAGGAGAACATTGCCTCATTGCTTTGCCTTTTAGTTTCAGTTGTAGGAGCAGGGAATCTTTCTAAGGTGTGTTTGGAACCAAGATAGTTGGGTTTGTTTGGGTTTTTTTTCTTGATAAAACAACTCCTGTCAAGCAATACAAACGAAGAGAGGAGGAAGAAAAGTACAGGAATTTCACTTGGAATGTTGTTTGGGTGTCAACAGCTGCCTTCTAGGTCAAACAAAGCTCCTGTGTTCATCCTGCATGTCTCTGTTGTTGTTTACTTGGTCACTCTTCTGATTGCTTCACTCTTTTAGTTTTCAAACCGTTGAATTTAGTTTTCTCTCTTAGAGCACCTAGTAGCTGATGTTTCAAGTGCAGTGCTTCTTCTAACCATGCACTAATAATTTCCCTAGATCTGGAGTTTTATTCCCCTCCTCCTTGATTACAAAAGCAGGAAGTCTGTTGTGGGGTTCTGTTTTTCTTCCACACAATAAACTGCATTGTCTGCTTACTATATTGGTATTTGGCTAACAGTAAACTCCTGGGGAATTGAAATGGGACCCATGAAAATCTAATTTTCAAAACATTTCTCTCAAGAAAAGAGTAGTTACAGCTTCTAGAAGCACCAATACACCCTTGCATCAAAATCCTTTTAGTTGCTCAACCACAGCTTTAGTTTATATAATTTGGAAAGGGACGATAGGAGAACAGTGGCTTGCTCAATATTCTAGGTGTGCCTTTTAGCTTCAGCGTAGATGTTGCTGAGACACCAAATATTTATATGAAATCACAAGGAGTAATTTTACTGAAAATATGAAATTCCTTTTTATCACCAGTTGAGTTTATAACCGTGGGAGTCGGTTCCCTGTCTTCAGGAAACATCCTTTTCAAAATATTTCTGATTCTCATTTTTATTCAATAAATCAATTCGTTACCGAAACCTGCTGTTTTGCTTCAGAGAAACAGTTGAAAAAAGAAAAGGCGGTTGAGAAGAGTTCCTGCTGCTGCTGCTGCTGCTGCTGCACTTTTAATGCAGACAGAGGAAGGTGATGAAGTTAAACCAGCCAGAGAAAACTGTTCGGCCTCTTTCTTCCTCCTAGGCAGGTAGTAGGTGTGTTCCTCTGACACTGCGTCTGAGGACGGCCAGATTTCAAAGCAGTATTTGTAAAAGTAAGTTTGTGAAATCTGGGAGCACCTCCCTTCACAGGGAGAGAAAATTTACACTGTGACAGGTCAGGTTTTATCTTAGAATGAATGTCTGCCCTTACATATAGATAGGTAGATACGTTATCTTTTTTTCACGCAAGCCATTAGAAAACTGTTAAAAGTTTAGGGCTGTTTTCTTGAAAATTTAAGACAAGTGTCACCTGTGTTGTGCGCTGTGGAAGGCGAGAAAAGGTTTATGTAGATGTGCAGATGCTGAGGTCGGTTTTCGTCATGATTCCTTAGGCTGCCATCGGTCACTTTGGTTAGACTAAGGGATAAAATCCAAACTCCGGTGTTAATACTGGCATTTTAGTGCCTGGGAAGCATTTACGGCATGTCACAGATCTTCGTTTTATTAAACTGTTTTTCTCGCAGCCTTGAGTTAACTAATTAACTCTATTTTTGGAAGAAGAAGCAGGGAGAAGTGAGCAAATCGGCCAGTGCTGACAGCACAACAGAGGGAACTCCCGCAGACGGTTTCACGGTCCTGTCCACCAAAAGCCTGTTCCTTGGCCAGAAGGTATGCTCCTGCACTTTCCGAAATGAATACCTACTTTTTTGGTGCTGCTTAGGGAACACCCCCTCCCACTTTCCCCCAAACATTGAAGTACAATGGACAATTCCCCACTGAGCACTTAAGGAGGCGTATAATATTAGCTTTTGAACACAGAAATTCTCTGAAACAGCTTCTAGAATACAAAATATATATATAAATATAAACGAGTCTTCATATGGCTGAGTAATTAAATACTCGAATAGAAGCCCGTGTGCTTGTAATCTGTCTCGCCTTATTCCTAAACAGCATCCTCGTTACAGCCAAGCTTCTGCCAAAGATGAGATTATTCTAAGATTAAAATGTCTTTTTTCCAACGGGCAACCCGCTTCGTTGCCGATCTAAACCATTTACAGGTTTTTCTCAAAACCTCTTTCAGACATTGATTCGTAACAGTGGTTTTATGTTTCCTTCTGCTTTGTTATTGACCAAAATTAACGCTGCGGAATAATGAACGATGCTTTTACGAAAAGCTAAAAGTCAACAATCCTTTTTTCCCTGTGAATATGCTTTGGGTCATGGGCTGGTTTAACACAAACGCTTACCTGCTTAAAGAGAGGATCTATTTAAAGAGACAATTCCTTAAAGTAATTTGGTCTTTTATCTTGAAACCTGCCGTTAGTTTGTGGTAGAAAATTTTGTGAAGTAAAACTGCATCTTTCTTCTATCATTCAGTAATCAGACCATTGTGTTGCAAGTCATAAAAGATGAGCCATTGTCCATTGTGGAATGTGTCTCCTCTGACTCATTTTTATTTCATACTGAGGTTGTTCTCCATTTATCCTCCCACAGTTTGTTTGCCAACTTTGACTTGCATGAGAGTAACATTATTTTTTGCAAGACTTCTGATTTCCCACATGTAACTTTACGGCTAAAGCTAGATCACCGCTTTGGTAGCGCTTTTGTTATTGGACTAGTACAAGGAGGGTGGCTTTAAACGTATTTTTAAAAACACCTTGACTAGATTAGAACCCCAAGCTTAGAAACTACATTAGTGCTTCAAGAAAATAAGTAAAGTCAGGCTTCTTTGGACCTGATTTTGAGCTCCTTTTAGTTACCATACGAAACCTATAGTAAGACCTAGGGGTGTGTTCCAGGAAGAGTGACCCAGCAAATCCATGGGGCTTTGCTGTTGGGCTCAGTCAAAGAGAATCACAAGCTCCAGGACTGCTTTAAGCTGTGGTGAGCAGAGCCAGTGTCTGGTGTAGAGCTTTCCAGTGAATACCTTGTGCTGGGAAATGGACTTTCTGGCTTCCTCATCCACTTGGAGTGCAGCCCCCTGAAAAAAATTACTGGCCTGACTTCTCCATCTTCGTACTGATTTGTTGTCAGTCAGACCTGCACGTGAGAGGGGCTCCCGGGTGTGACAGGATGGCTGCTGCTCCGGGCAGGTTTCCCAGACTGCTGCCTCGATGGTGGTGTTTGTTAATTATTGAAGTGACACATGGAAGGCTTAAATAATTGCGATTTCTTTTAGAAAGATACGAATGAAACGGAACGATTCTCTGTAAAAACTCTAGTGACTTTGAAGCAGTTAAATGCTTCTGCTTAGCCAGTTCTACATTCAGTTGCTGTTTAAAAAGATAATAGTTGATTTTTAAAATATTTATCTATGTTTGTCTGATGCTTAGGAGAAAAAAAACCCAACAGTTTTGTTAAAGTTCTCTTAAATTAGCACCACGTGATATTCATAAACACCACTGAAGGATTTCCTTCAGTGGTGATTCCGGACAGTATGTTGCAGTTCAGTTCCTTCAGCTGGTGGATGTTGCTTTGTTCCAACACGTGGGAGGGCAGAAGGTGTTCGCTTGTTTGGAGGGGAGGACCTTTCTTCTACTCAGCAAAGCCTCACTCCTTAAACAGTGATTTGAAGGGAAGAGAAATCAGCTCATCTTTTGGCTAGGGAGAACAGTGTGGTTCTGCTGGAGGCCTGGAAGCCTGTAACTTCAGGCTTCTAGGTTTGGCTGATTGAGAGAGCCTGTAAATCACCTCTTCTCTCTCTGTTACCTTCTCCATTTGTGGAGATAGTTACGCTCTTCACAGGCACAGCAGGAAAGCTTAATGTGTTAAAACATTTGGAGCTTTTCCATTTGAAGAGCAAAAAATATTAATCACAGTGATTTGATTTTCTCAGATTTTCAGTATACTTTGATGTTTTGTCTGTTCTTAATAAATACAGACACAGAAACCTAAAAGCAGAACACCCAAACAAAGAGTCACTACCTTTTGAACCTCCTGTGACATCCTAGAGCACCTTTGCAGCACGTTTCTGTGGTCTGCAAAACCCCTATCTGCTAGATCAGGAAATAATTCACTAGATTCAGAGCAGGAAGAAAATAATCCTGTCCTTAGGATCAAGTCATTCGTAAGTATTTAATGGGAAAAATCTTGGCTCCACGTTTGCAGAAGGGAAAGGGAAAGGTTTTATTTGCAAGAAGGGCTCTTCATCCTTCTAACATCCCCAGATTTCATAGCTGAAAACATAACTGAGAATGTTGCAAACCTGTTTGGAGAGGCTTTAAAAAAGTTTTAAAAGTACTCTTATTGCACTCAACATTTAGGTAACTGCTGCCATTCAGCTAGAGATCCGTAGAGGTCAGGAAATGGCACAGAGCTCTTCAGTTATACCTGTAGAAGAGTATTAGTGCTACACTAATTAAGTATGAAAATCGAGTTAATGCGTAAATGATTGCACATCCTACAAGTGACATCCCAGTGGAACGTTCGGCGCGTGAACTGGTTTGTTTTTCCTGAGACAGTTTCGGAGTAGAGGCAGAGTTGTAAGAACTCAGGCTGCAGCTTTAGGCTTTCCAAGAGACCTCAGCTTGTTGTTTGCAATGGGCATCTTCAGTTCTCTGTGTCAAACTCCTGCCAGAAACAGTTCCAAGATTTTAAAGGTAATTTTGTCTGAAAGAAGAAATGCAAAGCTTGGCTCTGAAAACACTCCGGGATGTGCTAAGCGCCATCTGCATTTTGTCTAAGTAACGTTTAATTTAAACGTTACCTCAAGTTAGGTGCCTTCTTTGTTGCACATCTCTATGCAAGTTGAGCTTGTTTATTTCTTTAAAGTGGCCCTTTAGGGGATCACTTCTTCTGTTTAATACATGCTTCCTACTCTTGCGTAGTAAAATTGAGCAATTACTTATTGGAGGATTGAATTCTGTGGGAAAGCACTTGATCTTTTTTGTTATTTTAATCATTTTTGGCTGTCGCTAACAGTCCATTGAACAGCAAATGCAAAATTTAGGATAATAATACTGAGCTGCCAACCCATGCTCTTGGTGACGGGCAGCTTTTGAAGCTTTTTCGTGTCGGTGTTAAATGGAAACTTGAATTAATTACCAGCTGATTGCTCCGTAAATCCCGTATATGAGAAGCCAGGGATAGATCGAAACCAAAATGGTCTGCAGCCAGTGGATCTGGGGCAAAAACCTGGAGAACACAGAATTAGGGATGAAGGAGAGTCACCTATAAAGGGAACAAAAAGTGCGTAGGAACATACTAAAATCTCCACAGAACAGTCTTTTGGTGTGTGCATGTGTTTTGTTATTTGTTGGGTTTTTTTATTATTATTATTATTTCAAAATTCATAAAGTTTGTTTAACATTTTGGTTTGATTTGATTTGACTCTTTTTTTTTTTTTTGAAACAGCAGTTGCTTGTAGTCAAACTCAAGACTCAAACTCCAGTATGAATAACTCGCCACGTGTGAAGTATTAAAGGATTCTAAACTATTTGGAAAGCAAGCTTGCTTAGATTTTTATTAGAAATTCCCGAACAGACTCCCACTTAAAACAGGGCTGAATTACGCTCACTTTTCGCCAAAATCACCCTGTTTTGAGGGCACATAGTTTGCTCAAGCAACAGATGCAAACTATATGAACTCGCAGGCTCGTACACAGAGAAAGAAGGTCAATTCATACAATCAGGTGAATGAAATGGGAAAAGTTTTAGGAAAAAAAAATGGAAGTATATGGATCTTGGCCTCCTTAAATGACCCATTCACTTGTGCTGGTGACATGAGTTGGCTCATGTTCCCTGTTAGAGAACTCCAATTGCAGAGTTGTTTGTGTGCAGGGGTCGCATGCTGTGATGAGACACCCAAACTGTCAGTAGTAAGCAAATTTTGCTCTCACTTTACACCTCTGAGCACACCCAGAACCAATCCTCACGAGTATGGCCTGGCCGGATCAGTTTATTACTGTCGCTGGTCCTATTTTTTCATTGACTTCTTATTTTATACAATAGTTTATAAGTCTCACTCAAAATGTGTCGATAGAAGTTGAAGTCTGCACTGCCTGATGTTTCATGAATTCTTTTTAGTCTTCTAAGAACACATAGTGTGGCTGGGAGGTTAATCTCTAGATACCTGCACAAACTTCTCAGCTCACCGTGTGCCCCTGAGAAATCCTTCTGATTTTGTAACGATGAAGACAGAAATTGAGAGGCACGCTTGAAATACCATGGTATTAATAAGAGGAGGTCATGGGCGTGAAGGAGTGGGCTTAAAAATCTCTGTTTTCATAGGTGACGAAAGGAAGTAAAGCAAATCAAAACTAGAAGCAATAAGCACGTGACGGTGCCTGCTTACCTTACGTCACCAGCCGTTCACAAAGGGAGCAGAACTGTGCAAATAAACTGAAGTGCCCAAGATACAGAATGTGGTGACCGATAATAAGGAAGGAAAAAGCTCCATGTCCCTGTGTGAGGATGGAGGAATCGCTGGAGCCAAGCATGTGCTTCTGGCTCAAAGAAGGAGGAGCAGCATCTTTTCTCTGGCTTCAGTGCCAAGCAGTCACGGAATATTCCTGTAATCGATGCCTAAGGAATGATTAGGGCGTCCTTCATGTGTACTGTGAGGAGAAATAAGCACCCTCTTACAATGCCAGAATAAGAATCCCAAATAGCAGTCAGCATAAAACCAAACCGAGCTCCTTAGTAGGTACATTCACTTCCTCCCAGCGTGAAGAACCCTGTTTGAGTCTTGTGTTTGAATTATTATTTCTTTTTTTGGGGGGGGGGGAATAACCCTCCTTTATGACCTGCCTTTTATTTTGCATATTTGTTTGCGGTGATGCTATCTCCATCTGTGTTGCAAAGCTCACTTTTCTGCAGCTTCTCTGTGATTTCCCAGCTGTCCTGTTATTTCCCACCTCATGCTTTTCTTTTCAGCTGAACCTTATTCACAGTGAAATCAGTAATTTAGCCGGCTTCGAGGTGGAGGCCATTATCAATCCTACCAATGCTGACATTGACCTTAAAGATGACCTAGGTAAATGGGGCATGGGTTGACACAACTAACGGTCACATGGAAATTATGGAACCCAGAATTTACTCGCTAGGGCTTCATACGGATAATAAGAGCAGAAATTCAAACCTTGCAGGTTCTGTTTCATTGAAGAACTATGTTCCAAAGACTCTTTCACCAAATCTGAATACTCGCAGCTATTGCTAGTCTTCCAGTTGATTTCAGTTGAAAGAAATCGTTGAAATTCTTTTCCATAATGATCATATGTGACTGTTAGCTATTTTGGGGGGTTTCTTATTTGGATACTTTGAGGACTAAAATACTTCTTTACCAGGTTGTTGTCAAAATAAGCAGTTTCTCCATTCTAACTGCAACCTCGGGTGGTTTTTCTGGTACTCAAGAGTAGGCATAAAACTTTGAAAGAGGAATGATTAAATAATTAACTGTCCCCGAATCTTTCCTACCTTGATTTCATGTTCAACTCAGTCAAATAATTCGTTTCCGTTGTGCTTCAATTACTCCCCGTCATTTTCACAGTCAGCTGAAAACAAAACCTGGTTATTATGCCAATGCTGAATGTGTAGATCCTCTCATATCGCTTTTAAAGCTTCTGCTTTGATTGAAAAAACCCCACAACACACAAAAACCTTCTTAAGAGAAGTCCGTTCTTCAACAAAAGTAAAATGAACTTTCATGCGTTCTATGCTGCATTCCCTTGTTGTTTGATTACACCTGCTGCTCTCTAGTTTTCAACCTTCCTTAATGGAATACAACCCATAATTCTTCCAGTACTGCATTTCCTGTGGGAATGGACACAGGTAATTGAACGTAATAGTAACGTAACGTAATAGTAATTTTTAAACATAAAAATATACAAGAAGGCTAATTTTTCAATCAGCCTTCCTCAGAAATACGTATATTTTTAGTGTCTCTGCCCTTCCAACACATAACTAGACAATTTGCCTCATCTTTCAAAATGTAAGATCGATCACTTATATTTTTAAAGCAAATTCTTTACAACCCTGTCTGTAAATACTTGGTTTTCTCCACATGAAGGAGACCGTCACTTTTAGAAACAAAACGAGGACTCGCTAGAAGGTTAGTGCCTGTCAGCTTATTGATGCTGACAAAATGGAGAAACTAGTTATTTTGTTTGGCTCGATGATCCTGAATTTCTTTTCTTTTCCTTATTTTT
>WEIS01025414.1:0-13888 GCA_013389965.1 Todus mexicanus | reverse complement strand
TTAAGGAGGGAAAGGATACAAAGAGGGGTACAATTTGAGGGTTGACCCTACATAAATTAAGGAGAAGACTTTTCCTCCATACCCCCTCCCCCTCCCACCTCAAAGCCAAGCTGGTTTTGCTGGGGTGGATTGGGTTACCAGAACAACACTGCTGTGTGTGGAAATGCTGAGGGAAGGGGAAGCAGTGGCTGGATGGAAAGGGGCAGACTGGGTGTGTGGGGTGGCAGCAGGAACTTATGGGTTGGGCTGGGGAGGGAAAAGAGAAAGATTGTGAGTCTGTACAAACTGCCAAGCAGCAGCAGCGGCTCTCGGGGGATGAACACTAAAGGAAAACAGCCCCTGTGCTGCATTGTGGGTGTCACTGTTGGGCTTTTAATTTGCCAAAATGCTACTTCTGAAATGTGTGCACTGAAGTGTTTCAGCGGAGGGAGGGAAAAGCTGCTTCTCCCTCCTCTCCTTACTGTGAGTTACAAGGGAAACAACTTCTAGCTGATGTAGGCTCTTTGTTGAAAGCTGGAATAAACCCATCCTCGCATCCGTTTTCAGTGGCCTTTTCTCCTTAGAGTGTTTGATGCCGAGGAAAGAGGTAATGGGGAGGTTACAAGGAGCAGCTGAGGACCTAGCAAGCCAACCAGAAGGTTGTGAAGATCATAGAATCACAGAGTGGTGTGGGTTGGAAGGGACCTCTAGAGATCATCTGGTCCAACCCCCCAGCCAAAGCAGGTTCACCTGGAGCAGGTTGCCCAGGAAAACCTCGAAAAAGATAGACGTGAGTGGTGGAGCATGCCCCAGTTCCTGCCAGGAGACTGTCAAGGTGGCCAGTGAGGCAGTGGGTGTGAGAGGATATAGCAGGGACACCAAAGCACAAGACATGTCTATGGCTAGCTAGGGTTTCAGAGAAGGCTCATCTGTTTTCCCTGCCATGTGTATCAGGCGCTCCTGTGATTTCTAACCCATCGATAACCCTTGTGTCTTCGCTGCCACGTGGATCTCCACCTTCTGCCTCCATTGAGACAGCAGACTGAAGGGCCTTTTGGTCCTTGAATTTCTGTGCATTTCTTTTTGATTTCTTCTCCACACTCATTGTCTCTGCAGGGCTGATGGGGGTCTCACCCTGGCTCTCAAAGGTGAGCTTGGTAATGACATTGTGTGCAGCCAGAAAAGAGCCACATTTCCTCATGGGTAGCCCCAAGAAAGTGCATTGCAATTGTGACCTGTTGGGCCTTCAGCTACTGTGTGCTGGACCCCACACAGCCCCGTGAATGCCTCTTTATCTTAGCTCGCCATGCTCCCTGCTTGTCTAGGCTGGAGGCCTTGCATCATTCTTACAACACTTCTCAGCCTGACCTGTAATGCCCTCGGTTGTACAAACAGTCACATGAGTGAGTGTTATTCATGCCTCATACAGAGCTCGTACTATGTCTTGGGCAGCGTATTGCAAACTTTTTAAAAGAAAAGCAACCGAATAAAATCCAGTCAGCTTTACTCAAGGGCCAGCATCCTTGCTTCTTGTGCTGCAGCCAAGGAGGCTCCGACGGGGCTGTAATTTGTTGCTGACAATAGCTCTCTGTCACAGACGAGGGACGGAGAAAGCTTCCCTTCATACGGCAGCGACTGCAGCGCTGCAGCCGCAGCGAGCCAGAGCCGCACGCAAGTGTGTCCTGAATGGGGTGGCTGGATGGGGAGGCTGCAGCAGCTGGAGCTGCCGAAGACATCGGATGCAGCAGCAGGTCTGATCATGCTTTCCCAGTCTTCCAGGTATGAGGTGATCAGGTCTCCAGAGCTCTTCAGGTTTTGCAACCAAGCGTCAGGTGCCAGGGTGCCTACACCCTGTGTGACCCATCACAATGGCTCAGTCTAGCCAGAAGCCCCTCAAGCCCCCCAACAACAGCAAACCTCAAGCACAGGCATCAGATGCATTAAAATCTTNTGAGGCCCTGGGGCTGTGCAGGGGGAAGCACCCAGGGAGCCTTGGTATCCCAAGTGGGAGACACATGGGAACCTCACACTGGGGAGCCCAGCACCACAGGACTGGTGGGAAGGCTCTGCTTCCTCACACTCACCCAGAAACCCTGCAGCGGCAGTTGCTGCCTTGTGTGAAGGCGATCCCGACCCATAAAGACAACAGGGAAGAGTGTGTGGGTGGGTGCCTGTGACCACGGATGCTGCCTCCTCCTCCCAGTGCAGGGCCACCTGCTCTGCAACGCTGGTGGGTAGGCACAGGAGTCACAATTAACTAATCAGCTGGCACAGCATCCAAACACAGCTCCCTTGAGCTTGGAGAGCGAGAGCGGAGGGGAAAGTGGTCACTTGTGAGCACTGAGTGCCCCCTTCTCTCCCCTCCCACAGGACATGCCCGTGTTAGAGGGCCTGAGTGCTTTTATTCTGCTAAACCACTTTGAAGTGAAAATCAAATTGCATGTCTCCTTTTTTCCCCCAGCTCCCTGGTTTTAATTAGTTCTATCTGATGTGCAGAGGCTTCCAAGAAATAAATGTGCTTTTAAAGAAGTTGAAAAATCGGTGGTGGCAGAGGACAAGGAGCTGCCTCCCCGACACACAGGCTGACAGGAGACATGCCGTGATCACAGTGCTCTGCCTGCAGCCAGGCTCCGTTTCCCTCTTTGGCCACGGAGCCAGCTCTGCTTTGTACATTTGCCATGCCCAGCATCTGAACTTTGCAGCCAGGTACCTTTGAGCAGTGCGCGGTGATAAAAGATGATGGAGAAAGAGGCGTTATCCTGCTTGCTGTGCAGGTGTCAGTGTTCTTCCATCTGCTCCTCCACCCGCTCGTGCTTTGCTCTGCGCTTTCTGTCTGTAGTTCAGTTCCTCAGCTCGGGTTGAAAGAAGCAGTAACGGAACAGAAACAACATCTCACAAGTGTCTGGCCTCATTGCTTACAGGCACTTCACCTCGCTATATAGAAACCTTTGCTGAAGAATACTGCAGCATGCCTCTGGAGTGTGGAGTAACTTTAAAATCAAGTCCTCACTCAGCACAGACACTGCGTAAACAGAAAGGGAGGCCAGAGTCTTTCAGGAATGGTGTTAGCCACGGTCCTTTGGGACAACAGGAACAAAACCCTCTCTGGGGCTTGCACTGCACACCTTTCCTCTTCTCCCTCTCCCCATTCTTAAGCTCCACACAGTCCTCAGGACAGGCTGCTGGAGGATGGTTTTATTCCCACCTAGGTTAACTTTTACGTTTTTTTCCCTTGTTCTCCTGATTAGCAAAGCCAGCAATCTTAGGCGTGTTTGCTCCTTTGATTTTGGGAACAGGGAGTTGGAGCATATCCCTCTTACCGTGTAATTAATCTGCCTTCTGTTCTGGTTGTCAGGTATTAAGCTGCAGTGTGGCTGTGACTGTGGAATGGGTGAACAATCTGATTGCAACTGCACCTCCTGGTTCTGCCAGTGTCCCAGTAAAATTCCAGGTGCTCTTACTGCAGCCTGGGCTCACCTCCCAGGGAGGGAACAAGAACCTTCTTCAGACAGCCTGTCCTACGAGCATCCCACTCAGGCAACACGAAACCATTTTAAAAGAGCCAGACACCGAGGGGTAAGTCTTATCCTGCCAACCATCCTTCTATCTAACCACATATGGCTGCAGCTTTGGGAAGAATTCAGCTCAACCCCTCAACTTACAGCACCTCTGAACTGGGGCCATAGCAGCCAGCACCGTGTCCCAGAGTGCAGAAATGGAGATGTGCCTTTATTTGGCCCTTGGGAGCATCCAGGGCTGGAAGTCAGCCAGGAAGGGGTTAAGCGGCTGCTGGGTCAGCACAAGGCTCTGTGGGATTTAAAGGAAGGGGCGGGAGAGGCTTTTTCTCCCCCTCCCAGGATGCTGGGGGCAGCTGGTACTTTTCTGAGGCTGGGCAGAATTGCAGGTAGGACTCAGCTAGACCAGAGGGGTTTTTCCCATGGTGAAGTTCAGCAGAAAGCTGGGAGGAGAGCTGCAGAGCACTGGGCTGAGACCAGGTGTTGCTGCTCCTCCTTTTCTCCCTTCCTAGAAGTTCCAGTTTTCAGTGTCAGGGAGGCTGGTTGCAAACAAATAAATGGAGAGATTGGGGCTGTCCGGGGTGAAGAGCCACTGTAAGCTCTGTGTGGGTGGCATCTCTGTGTTCAGGGCCCAGGGAAGCTGTCTCTGCAGGGCTTGGGTGAAAGGGACTGCCCCAGTTTTGGGGGGTTTTGTGTGTTAGTGGCTGCACAAAGCTAAGGGTGAGCCAAGGTAGATCCCAGTGAAAATCTACCTAGTCTGGGCAGCAACTCAATTTAGACCATCAGTAGATGTACCCTCAGGCCTTGCTGTCTGCCTTCCAGCTTTATATTTGTCTCTATTTTGTTTTATTTATTTATTTGTTGTTGAAAAGATCTCTGCCACTTCAGTATGCTTGTTTGGGCTTTGTGTTTTGTTAACATAAGCTCACGTAGCACAGAAACCCTCGAGTGCCAGGAGGGTTTTGGAGCTCCTCTCAATTACGGGATATCTCCTGATGTGATTTCCTCCTCCAAAGAACTCTCCTGCTATTGAGTATGATGATGTGGTGTCACATTAGGGAGAGCTTTGCAGCTGTGGCTCCAGCTGCTCTTTCCTGGAAGGTGTCCTGGCTGTGAATGATTAAAAAAAAAAGAAGAAGAAAAATATGAAGCAACAAGCAGATCTGATCACTTGGGCTGTGTTGTATCCACAGACTGGGAGGAGGAGAGGAGGCTTCGAGGGAAGTATTTCAGAGTATGTTTGAATGCTCCAAGATCTATAATCTATGGACTAGGCAAAAATTAATTATATTTGTACACTCTTGCAGAATGTGTATCGGTTTATTATGCAAGAAACTCCACCCAGACCCTTGGAAGGCCTCGGTTTTTACAACCAGACATTCTCATTTTTGCTTTCAGGTCTGGTTCAAAACCTGGAATTTGCTCTCTGAAGTTCTGGATGATCTGGGAGTCCAGGTAGGCCTGTGAAAAAAGTTTGTGGGGAAGAGTAGTGTCAATTTTCTCTGAATGAGTGCTGGGACTGACAACTTGCAAATGATGGCTCAACGCAATCATGGTTAATTGAAGGCAGCCTGTGCTGGTATTGAAAACACAATCATCTAATGAGGAAATGGGAAACACTGTTCTCTCCCAGCTTGTTGATGACCGAGTTTGTTTCTGTTTTGCGCTTCATTAGTCCTTCCTCCTCACACCTTGAAGCTGGATCTTAAGAAAGAGCAATGTTTCTTGCCATTTGGTCTTGGATTTTTTCAGGGACTTGGAAGTCAAGAGTGTAGTCTAGGTGATGCCTTGTCATGTTGGTTTGTATATCTTTGGGCTGTTACAGGATGCTGGTTCTCAACCCTTGGCTGCCTTACCTTTTGGTAAGGTCATTGAGTACAGATGGTGTGTTGCTGTGCCAGCAGAATGAGAAGAAAAAAAACCTTGCAGGAGCACCCAGTGGAAAACAGCATTTGCAGTCCACCAGTTTGGTTGCTTTCCATGTCCGTATGTTTGGGTGTTTCAGGGCCCACAAAGGCTTATTGCAGTTATGGATGGCCCAGTTCCCACAGGTGATGGGTATGGCAACATTCAGACCACCAAATGAGGACCAGGTGTCTGAAGTCTCCTGTCCTTTGCAGTAGCAACTCAAGCAGGATGGACAGACTGTGATATGCCATTGATATAATTCTCCTTTTAAACATACACGTTTATATATCTCAGTCTGTTTATCTGCCTGCTAAAACAAAAGGTTTGAAACTCTGGAAAGGTGTTATAATTTTTTGGTATTGCTTAGGACAGGCTGAGTCTGTCAGAATCAGTCACACCAATACTTGGAAGCAGCTGCATTGGGGATTAGAAGGTGCAAAATATTAAGGCACTGCAGGCTGCTGGCTTAACCTTTGTCCTGTGTCAGTGCGATGTGCTGGGTAACTAACCTTGGTGAAGGAAATGTGAGGAGGGCTGAGACATTGAGAGCTTGGAAAGGTTGTTTCCTCTGTAGTAGACTAGATAAGTGAGTTGTATCTTCAGAGACCACACCTGCTTTGTGCTATGTTGCTGGGCCCGGAGACCTCTGCCTTCAGGCTCCATCTCAGTCACTTATTTTCTGTGTTCTGCCTGTGCCACGTGCCTTCCTCCTCTTCCCACAGTGCTGTGGTTAATGTTTTTGCTCCCAGCAGTGGATTAGGCACTGGTTTATTGGTCCTTGTAAATATATTAACAGAGCTCTTGTCACAGGGTTTTAGTTTGGTTGTTTGGACAATGCTCTTGTGCTGGCCTAGTCGTACAGCATCCAGGGAGACACAGAGTGTCCTTGTCTCTCATCAGCTTCTGCAGGTCTTGATATCTCACTGATGTCAAGCCCAACATGACTTGTACCAGCTATTGAAATGTTTGATGCTGACTGTGTTGATTCCAGACATGGGATCTCCCTGGACTTCTTTCTGACCTGCTGAGCCTGCCCCTGTGTCTGTCTCTACCATTCTGCTCCTTTAATCTCTCTCAGCCTATTAGTTAATTTATTTATTTCCCCCATCTTTGTTTCTCCTTTTCTTTGTGACCTTCCACCACACAGATTCTCTTTTCCTGCTTTTCATGCTAAATAGCCTTGGTACAATATATCCTCCCAAATAGTTTGAAGCTCTCTGGGAAAGTAATTTGACCAGAGAGATGTGAAATTTGTGGTAGAGTGACTTGATGGTGTCGTACTGTTTCATATATCAATTCTTGACTGGAAGGTTACCTGTGGCATTGCAGTTTAGTCAATGTTTTTGTTTTTTGTGGGGTTTTCTTGAGCTTTGATTTCAGCTGCTTTGATTGTAGTGAAAATGTTAGCAAGGTAATGCTGAGTGTCCAGAGTAGAAGGGAGCCTTAGAAGTGTTTCATTGAGGATGAGATTTGTTTTTCCAGCAATTGTAGGGTCTGTCCAAGCTTTTGCAGAATTTCACTTTCTGGGTACGGTGAGATGCCCTAGCAAATGAATACCGTATCTCATGGAAGTTTGTAAAGTTACAACATTGTTATGATTAACTTAAGGTGAGACCTTGGTGATAAAAATCGAGTCAAATTAACTAGCAAGAACCGAATTCTCTGAACCCTGCTGCCAATGCTCTGTGTGTTTGCAGCCGTATTTTCTTTTCTTAAAAAGTACTTTCTCCTTGGAGGAGGCGTACTGCCTTCATTGGTTAGGGCAATGGAATTGCGTCTTTGGAAAACATTCTCTAATAGGTTTTTACAGCGTGCAGGTTTTACTTTCAGATTCCTTTCAGTTGCAATAATATTTTAACAGTTGTTTCTGACAATTGTGGGCAAATATTTGTCGATCTGAGCACTCTCTGTAGTGGATGTTGCCTCTAATCCTAAACAAAGCTCTTAAGACTGTGTGGGTTTTGGGTTTTCATGGAAGTTGCTTTTCATCATCTCCTATATAGCTATAATTTAAGAGCAAAACCTTGTCAATACATACTTATAAATTGATGGCCTATCTTTCAATAAATAAATGCACGGTTGCTGTGATAGAGCATCTTGTGTAGTCAAGCAGCAGCAGAACACCACTGTGCTCTGCTCTAGGTTCTTCAGTATAGGAATATATAATATTCCTTACATGGGACAGCACTTAAGTACATGCTTAACTTCAAACGTAAGTGTAGTTGCACTGAACTCAGTGCATCTCTACTATGGGTTTGAAGTGAACCACTTGCGTAACTGCTTTGTGTGGCTGGAACATAAAACCCCCCAAAATATAAATCGGAAATAACTGCGTTTCACCTTCCAGCCCTGCAGAAATCTCGTTTAAGTCCTTTAACATACGCATTTTGTTACATCACCTAACCTCGTGAGCTGTCCTGAGGGCAGCCTTGCAGACAGTGTCTCATCATCATCTTCAACAGAGCACGGGGAGGCTGAAGAGGTTCAGATTTAAATTAGCCATCGATTACACCACTTCTGCATGGAATCATCCATGAGCCCTCAGCAAGGACTGGCTGTTAGGAAAGAAAGGAGCTTGTCTGCAAAGCCCTTCTCTCGGAGGGGAAAAAAAGGGTGCATTCTCTTGACTCGAAGCAATGTTGCATTATGCTGTTTTAGAAGTGTTTATAAAACTAGCTTTCACATACTTCTGCACACTGCACTGGGAGATGTGAAATCCTTTTCCTTTCATGGAACGCGGCGGGGTGGGGGGAGTGGGAGGTAACTGGTTAGCTTTGCTGCTCAGCTGGTAGACTGCCTGGAAGGGAGCCAAGGGGCCTGGGTTCAGTCCTCTGATAAGTCATCAATTTCTTTCTCACCAAAAACATCTGGTTTTGGATGCTGAGTTATGAGCTAATATTAAATACAAAAGTTTATAGCATCACATATATAATATTGTTGATTAGAAGCATCAAGTAAAGTAATTGACCAGAGGGGACTTGGTGTGAGCAGCTGGTAGAGCATCTGGAGGGGAGCCAAGGGACCTGGCTTTAATTCTCAGGTCATCTATTTCTTTCTCACCAAAAACATCTGGATTTGGATGCTGCAAAACTACAGACTATTGTCTCATGCAAATGTTTCTGCGATCACACTTTTTCGTGGTAATGTGATTCCAGGAACATTTCCATTAAGTATTTACACCCAGAGAATCCTGTGTCAGCTCCAGGCAAGGATTGTCACAAGGAAAAGGTGCATTCTTGGACCCTGCTAAAATCAAAAGCAAAGTTCAATTCTGTGAGTTACAGGGGTTTTTAAATCAGATTCTGTATGGATGCTGTTTTGAGTAGCCTGAAGCACGTATTTAGGTTGACCCTGCAATCCTGGCACTGCCCCGAAACACAGCAAGTTAAAAGTGATGCCGTTTGCCTGTGTCACTGATGCCAGTGGCTGCCAGGGTGCCCTGTGAGGGACACGTCCCAGCCTGGAGTGGTCAGAGGCTGATGATTTCTACCCTGGCCCAGGCTCTGAGCTGTCTCGGCACTAGGTGTCAGAAGAGACTCACGCTTATGCTGGCTGAAGCTTGGTGGATACAAGTTCACCATGAGCCAGCAATGTGCTCTCGTGGCCAAGAAGGCCAGTGGTGTCCTGGAGTGCATTAAAGTGAGTGTGTCCAGCAGGTCGAGAGAGGTTCTCTCCCTCTATTCTGCTCTAGGTGAGGCCACCACTGGAGTATTATGTCCAGTTCTGGGCTCTCCAGTTTGAAAGACAACTGCTGGAGAGAGTCCAAGATGATGGGACTGGAGCATCTGTGTGCCCAGGACAGGCTGAGAGCCCTGGGGCTGTTCAGTTGAAGAGCAGCCTGAGAGGGGATCTGATCAATGCTGACCACAGGGGGTCAAGAGGATGGGACCAAACTCTTTTCAGTGGTGCTTAGTGACAGGATGAGGGACAATGGGCACCAGCTGGAACCCAGAGACCCTTCTGGTGTCCATCATTCTCTGCAGTTACCTTTTGGTATGCCTACATAATGTGCCCAAGTCTGTCCTGAGCCAGTGGAGAGATGGTTCTGGACCGATCTCTTCGCCGGAGGGCCCCGTGGTTGTGAAGGTCTGTCTGGCTCACTCTCATAATGGAGTTCAGATTAACTCTTGTTTACCTACCTTTATTTAGCTTGAGTAGTGCTAATGTGAGAAGACACCAAGGAGTGAGCCATGCTTCAGTCCTTTGGCATTTCTGCCTTTAATTTATTAGGAGGAGGAACAGCCATCTCCTTATTTATTCTGCCAAAATTTTCACCAGGGTCTTATCTCAGTTTTACTTTAAGTAATAAGTGGCCAACTGGAAATAAAATGCTAGTCCACCTGAGTTTACCAGCTGAAATGGTTTAGAACATTATTACTAGGCTAATTCCACCATTCCTGCCCCTCCTTCTGAATAAAAATGCCACTAAAAAAAAAGAGAGAATCAGAATGGGACATTTCCAGAGGAATATTACATTTCATAAGTATGGATTTTAACAGCCAATCTCAACCAAACAATGCATGATATGGTGCCAGAAATAATAAATCAGTGCAACCCTGAAGACTGAAATGGAGAATTCCCTCTCCCCTTGTAGCTCTTTGGAACTTTAATCTGAAATATGCCCTGAATCAAAGGATAACTGATTGGTACACAGGAATTCCCATGCTTGGTCAAATCTGATTTCCACAGAGTCTAGTGCTTTGCTGCTAGCAGTGGCCGGAACCAGATGCTGTAGAGAACAGACCAAAAATAGTTGTTGGTGGAGGAATGTTTGCAGTAGCATGTCTGTGGAGAACACTTAATTTTGCAAACTTTCGTAGTTGAGGAAGGATCTCAATGCACCTGATATTAGCCAGGTAGAAATTGCTGCCTGATCCTGAAGGCTTCCTTGATATGGAGAGAAACGCGAGCCTCCAGAAGACAAGTCGCTGCACTAAGATGTGTTAAGGCTTGTTACTGATTTTAATTAGAGATCCTTAATATTGTCTAAAGATAAGTGCCTAAGCTAAGGCACGAAGAATCCTAATGACCTTTTTCTGTCCATGAGAGTGGACACTTCTGTCATAGCATTCTTCAAAGGTCTTAGCTATGGAGGGACATATTCACCTCCAGATGATTTCATCTTACTGTTAGAAGTGATCCAGTGGCTATTGCCCAGGACTGTTGCTCTGGTTCTTAAGCAGCAATTGTCTTCTATAACCTGGGCCAAATCTGGTAGCTACAAAGCAGTTGGGAACTTACCTCCTACTTATTACAAGGAGGTTAGTGAAAAACGGTTTCAGATTCCTTCTCATGGGGGCTTTGCAGGGTAGAAAATGCCCTTCTTGTGTCTGGTCCATCTGCCCTGCTTGTGAGAGGATGTTCTAGAAGGGCTTTTCCCCTGGTATTTTATTTTCAAATCCCTAACCTGACCCTGGCTGTGCTTTTGGGATTGAGCAGTGGGGACAGTTGGGGGAATTGGTTCCGGAGTGGCTCCTGTAGATGTGCGATGCCTCAGTTGCTCTAAACTTCCCATTTTTGTATTATGGGAAGATTCAAATGGGGTGTGGGATTCACCTTTGCTGTGCGTTATTCTATGTACCGCTCTTCAGCTGTTTTGTAACTGTTAGAATTTGAAATAAAAGAGTCGCGATTTGAGATCTCTGTGTGGTGATCTCTCCAGAACAATAATCATCCACTCTTAGGCAGGAGTAGCTTCTAAATCTGCCTGTTCCCTTCCTGCTTTGGCTGAAGCGATGCAGACAGGGTATTGCACCAGGGCAGGGTGTACACAGTGCATTTTTCACCTCCATGCTGCTCTCACTCAGGTTTCACAGTACTCACCTTTAGTTTGTGTATTTTGACCGCTGAACAATGATTTCCCCCCCCCCGAGTTGCTCACGAGGACTGCAGTTTTTCTGATATATATGATTTGTTCAGGACTCGTTTACTTCCTCTGTTCTTCACTATGCTGTATTTGTCTGGGTGAAATTTGCTCTTTGTGAAAGAGGGAGGTTATTTTCTCCTGACTCACCTTCCTGTATAATTACCTAGCTCTGACGTGCCCCAGGCCATGCGAGATCTCAATATTATTGTTACTAATAGCACTCCCCCATCCCAAGCATGTACATTTGCAGCAGCTTCCCAGCATGTGCGAGTGAGGCCAACCACAGAGGCAACAGGAGGACTCTATTATACATGTGCTTAAGTGTTTGCAGGCGCTGAAGCTTAGATTTTCACAAGCAATTAGTGATGTAGCGTGCCTCAGCTTTGATGCCTCATTCTGCACATTTTAGACAGGGCTGTTTATTGCGGAGCGCTGAGCTCTTGCCCTTTGAGCATTGGGCCCCTTTCAGGTGTCTGGCTGGGCAGTCAGAACTGGTGGAGTTTGGTGGCTCAGGTCTTGGATGCAAAGCTCTGGCAGCGAGCTTGTCAAATGACATGTGTCTGTAATTGCCTTGGATGGGTTGAATACTAAATGGGTTATTTTAGACACTCTTCCCCTTCCCTTTTTGCACAGGACACATTCTCAGTTCTTTTCTGTATCTATACTAGTGCAGGTCTCTTATATCCCTTCTATTGCTTATATTCTTTTAAAGTTGTCAGCGTACATTGGGATGTGCTAACCTACTTTTGTCCCTCTCTGGACAATATATTATGTCTGTAGATATTTCTCCCTGTTTGAAAAAAGAAATCATATATTTTAAAAGCAGCCATGTGGAAATAGTGTTAGTGAGCTTATTTTTTTTGGTGACAGTATAAAAGTACCACCTAATCTAGCTTTACAAAATGCTGCTTGCTTGTTGACCTGGAGACAATAACTGCTTGGACAACTGAATAAAATACCTTTTCTCTCAGTGTATATCCTGCAGGTACGTCTTACTAGATGACTTTCCACGATAGCATTGCCAGGCTTGTCTGAGCTTATCTACAGGGCTGGGTGCCTGAACTGTTTTGAGGTAGGCACATCCTTATTCACTTAGTATGAGTTTTATACTTATTTAATTCTTTTAAGCAAAGAAATCTTGGGTTTAGCTTAGAATTGGAGAAGAATTAGATGGCTTTTGAAGGGTGGAGTAGTGGCTGTCTGCTGGGAAAGGCAGTATAAAAGCAAAACCTGGGCCTGGATTGTGTTTTGATCAAGAGCCAGTTTCAGGTGCTGGTGAATAGGATTTGAAAGTGGGACTTGTACAGCTGATTGTGGAGTCTGTGCAACTTAAGCTAAAATAATAAAACCCAGGATCATGCAGATATTTCAGTGGGAGTTGGGAACCTGAGCTGGATCTGGGCCCAGCGCTGTGGTGAGGAGCTGAGTCTGTCTTGTGGCCTAACTGGAGGGAACTGATCAAGGTATTAGAAATGTAATGAGCTCCGTTTGCTTCTGGATTAGCTTTGGCTGGCAGTTAACACTGGGCATTTTGGCGATGGTGAAATGTGTTCCTTTTCTTTAGTCCCTCTCCTTAGGACAGTTTTCAACAAGAAGTGAACTCCTTGTGTGAGCCCAGCTCTCTGGAAGACTTAAGGGCCTGTGGTTCGGATGCAACATTTCCCATCAGTGCCCAACAGATGTGTTACAAACTGCTCATGAACTATGTAGGAGTGCTGCAGTTTCGAGCTCCTGCAAACAGTCAACAGATTCACATGGGAAATTAAATGAGTGTAATTTTGTGGAGACGTACTGAATGTGGCTGCTAAACGAGCACCGCAAAAATAAAACACAACCAACAAGGGCTGTTTGTTGGAGCAGCTGGGGAGGGGCATAAATGACAACTGAAGGATCTAATGAGTGGTAAATTGGCTCCTCTGATTGCTGAAAAAACTTGTCTTCACTTTAAAGAGGCCTTGGCATTGAGTGGGAGCCTGCAGGGATGCAGGGAGCACTGCAGAGGGGCTTTAGAGGGCTGATGGAGGAACTGTGGACCGGACCAGTGGGATGTAAATGGATTGTATGTGGGGAAGAGCTAGAGAGGGTTGGAAGGCCTGAAATATGCTGGGGTGAGAAAGGGGAGCTCTGAGTATAACTGAATATCATATTGAGAGGTATGGCTGTTGGCTGTGGCTCCAGGTCGTGTTATCTCTTAGGGCCCCATCTAGCCTACGTATGATTCTGAGCATGTCCTGTTGAAGGACACCAAATGGTTCCCATTGCAGAAACTTCCCAGGAGCTCTGTGGTGTTGGCCTGATACCGCAGGAAGCCAGGCTGTCTCCAAGTTTGTATAACCCTAACCTCTGCCTCTGCTCAGTGTTGAACCTCCCTTCATCCATAATACCCTATTAGTGTTTTGAAGTGTGTAGGGGGAAGGAATCAAACAACTTTCAGGCTGTTGAAAAATGGCTTTTTACTTGAATGGAGGTTGCTGCTTATAAATACATTTTCAATCGTAATGCCTATTTAAAATAAAATGCCCCTCAAGTTGTGCCTGAACCATCTAAACAGTATTGAAATGACTATTTGGCTGTCATGTAATCGGTAAATCGGGTTTTAATCCTTTTCATTTTTTTGGTA
>WEIS01025413.1:46188-58249 GCA_013389965.1 Todus mexicanus | reverse complement strand
TCAAGGCTGTCCCCAGACATCTGCCAAGTGTGGAATTCCTCTCTGAACACCACCGTGGTACTTCTGGGACTGGTGGAAGAGTTTGCGTGCAATACCAAGGATGAGATTTATGGTGAACCAGGCCTGAGTGGATGAGACTTGAAGAATCAAAGTGCCTGGGGTGCCTTTTCTGCTTATTTGTTTTCCTTTTGTGGTTTGGTTTTTTGAAAGGCAAAAGCCAGCAAGAGGATAGTGAATCTGCCTGATTGGGAACTCCCTGTTGCCCTGCCAGGTATGGAGCAGGATGGAAAGGTCAGGAAACTGAGGTGGTGCAGGTAGAGCAGGGAAGGTCAAGAAAAACCTTGAGGAATGATTGTCATATTTCCCCTGTGGTCCTTGCATGCAGAGGATGAATGGAATCAGGCAGTTATTAGACATTCCTACTTCTTTAGGAAGCAGCTCTTTACTGATGCTGAGGGTAGTGAGACACTGGAATGGGTTGCTGAGAGAAGGTGTGGATGCCTCATCCCTGGAAGTTCTCAAGGCCAGGTTGGATGAGGTTTTGAGCAACCTCGTCTGGTGGGAGGTGTCCTTGCTCATGACAGAAGGGTTGGGACCCGATGACCTTTAAGGTTTCTTGCAACTCAAGTGATTCTGTGATGATTTGGTCATGATTGATTCTGTGATTCTATACAAAAGTTACCAGCATTGGTAACAGCAAACTAAGGAAAACCAGTCCTGCTGCCTGCTCTCAGGCAGCTGTAATGTCAGACAGTTCTCTTGAGGCTGTTTGTGATCCTTTTTCTTCCAAGGCTGAGCATTAACTGGTTTTGGAGGCCTGATATGGGCAGAATGATATTCTGCTTGATGAGAAAGATAGATAGTAATTCAGGGCACTTCCAGAGTGTACTGGGGCCAGTAGGGACCCAGACTTAACGAGTCTTTCTTCAGTGACTTTGAATCAAGTTGTTGCATCCTACAGCTGAAGCCTGCAGCCCCCTTGCAAGGATTTTGGACACTTAATCCCCCGTGGAAAAATTAAAATGAGATTAGAAAGGCTCAGCCTGCTGTTTTAAGTGGATTGAATCAAAAGTGGGAACAGGCTTGGGGGTTTGTTAACAATCAATTGAAACTTAATATTGCAATCACTTCAACATCCCCAGGGAGGGAAGGCAATACCTCTGGAAAAAACCAGTATTGGGTATCACAGAACTGAATATTCTGCATGGAATATTTATTGGAAAATTATTTACATTCCCTTAATTTTCCCTTCACAAATGTCTGCCCTTTTCTAGCTGGGATTGTCTTCATAACCACATCCCTGTTTCTAAAATTACTAATAGAGCTGATTTAAGTTATTCGTATGAAATGCTTTTCATGGAGAAAAGAATAGTTCTTGAAGTGCATCAGACTAAAATATGCCAAGGTTATTAGCACTTCACATTTTGCAAATGAATCTCTATCTTATCTAAAATTTTAATTAAACATACGTGGCTTGCTTTTTTAATAACTCTTCAGGAAAGATGATTCTTTTCCCAATAAAAACCAGATTGTGCTCACTAAAGAAAAATCAAAGGAAAATTTGAGCTAAATTATCCTTTCCCTAAAAAAAAAGATATTTGAAGACATAAAATAGAAAAATAGGTCTCTTTGGGCCCTTGCAAAATGCAAATATCTCTTAATGGGCAGGTTTTGCTTGGCTCTTAACTAGTTGTAGCTGTTCTTGCTTCATTTGCTTTGCATAACCATGGCCTAATTCAAAATTATTTTTTTCTAATGTACTTTTGTTACTACTTCTGTGCTAATGTTTTGGCATTTACTGTTTTCTTTGATAGCTTCGCCTCTCCTTTCTGCCTGGCCTGCACCTGTGGTGTGAATGGCTGTGACATTTGTGCCTGAGTTGATGTCCATCCCTGCAGCATGTCCCCTCTGCATTCCCCTCACTCTATCTTGAAGGTGTTAGTCCCTGCAAGGACAAGGGGTGTAGGGAACTGTAGGTGAGATACCTGCTATGGTAAAAAGGCACAAGAGGCCTGGAGAGGAGTTACCAGCAGTTGAGTTGCTGCTGGGCCCTTGGGCAGGGAGATGGCCATGGTGAGCACCATGACCAGGAGTGATGGTTCTGCACCTTCCCCTTCTAGCTTGTAATCTACCTGAAAAACCTCTTGCCTCTGTCTCCACCAGCACTGTGGGCATTGAGTACCCCCTTGTGTTAACTCCTCTAGCACAGGTGTGGTTTAAGTCCACCTTTACAGATGATGACCAGAGCATCTGGCTTCTATTAAAAAACAGAAAAATCAAAGTAGGGAAAGTCAGAAAAACTTTGATGGCAACCACAAGTGCTCAGTTTTCAACAAACAGTAGTTCTGGATTTAATTCTTGCCATGCATAAACAAGGGCTTCACCAGTTGTACTTTTATATAAGAATTAGTTTGATTTGAAATCAACTAGAACACTTGCATCCTGGCAATAGATCACTTTTATGTTACGTGTGGTTCCATTAGGAAAGATTTGATGTCACTGTCAGGGTAAAATTGCTGATTTCAATCTTGTCTGGTTTCCCTCTTTGCACTTTGGCAAGTGGAGAAATATTTTACTTTTTTGTGTAGTTTTCCATTGACTGACTAGGGCATCTCAGTAGCCTCTTAAAAAAACCCTAAACCTGGAAGCTGCCATCTTAAAAGATTTCTTTTCTCTGCTGACTTGCAGCTGCTGTGTTCATTTGTGAAGGTGGGATTCTGAGATCCAGCTTTGAATTAAACAAATTTTGAAAAGTCTGTGTGCATGGGTGCCAGATGCTTCACCAGGATGCATGAGATGTTGTCTGTATGGATTTTTTCCTCTCTGTACCTGTAAAAATACTGATATTACAGAAGAAGGCAGTAGGGGACAGCTGGAGAGCACATCATGGAAATGTGCTCCCAGTTCAGCATCATTCTTTACCAGTACCAGGAACTGGTTAAGCAATCCCTCCTTCTTGTCACATTGTATGACAATGTCCATTTTCACACTGATTTCTTCTCCCTCAAAGGGCTGTAACAAACGCAAGATCCTGGTTCATGGGACATTTATCGCTGCTGCATTAGCAGTAGGATGTTGGCCTGTCTGTTCTGAATAACCAGAGCTACGGTTCCTGCCTCGTGCAAAAATTATCTGTACTTCCTAGGTGGGATCTAACCACATTTCCCACTGACTCACGGACACAAGAGGACCTCTGGAAGAGTTTGAGAGGTAACGTCATGGGAGGCAACGTCCTGAGTGAAATATTTTACCGTTGACAGTATTTTTGTTAACATTCTTCTGATGAATCTGTGTGGAATATAACTGGTTCGGATTTACATTTAAAACAGAACTAAATTGAACTGTGAATTTCCAGTCATCTTCTAGACACTGATATTTCTTGACTCAGGCTTTGCGCTTACGTGTCCCATTATTATCAATGATATGTTAAAACATTATGGCCAAGTACCATACTCCCTGTGATATTTAAATATATAACATATTTGGAGTTCTTTGCTTTTACTTCTAGTCTTTCAGCAACCTTATACTTTCTGCCTTCTCTCTCAAACCAAGGACAGACTTTTTTTTTTCCTTCATCGGGGAATTCTGTTTTCAATCAGAAGGTGTCAGCAGCTCAGACTTCAGGGATGCTGTCAAGTAGTGCTAGATTATTGATAACTTTGCAAGAATGACCACACCAAAACAGTGTAAATGTTTGCAGAGCAATGAGTCTGTGGCAGGGGTAGGAATAAGTGCTAACATGCCATAAGATACGTATGGGAGGGGGTTTTTTACTTAACAAAAATTAAGATAGATAAATCATTTGTCATGTGACTTCTAGCTAGACTTGGCTTGAAGAAACAAAAGAGAAGTGTAATTTCATAAAGCCGGGATCTGACAGAGACCCTAGATCTTTGCAAAAACCATGGAAGACTTTCTTGCAGCTGGGTACCTGGCAGGAGTCCATTTCTTTTCAAGTAGTTCAGCCAAGAGTTGAGATCTTGCAGTACGCTGTGTGGCACAGGACCTTTTTTGCCACTGGTTTGGGGAGAACACCCTGTTACTTCTCAGTGCAGGAGCTCCAGACCTCTTGTCCACCTGTTCCTCCAATCCACCTGTGCTTCCAGGATCCTCCACAGACAGGCATAACTTACACTGACAGAAACTCTTGCTGCTGATATTAGTTGATAACTATTCAGCGAGTGAAAAGTGCTGATGAATGTGCTTTTATATGGCTGCGTTGGAAAAGCTTTTACTGGCACACACCACAAAAGCTGACTGACCCTGTTCTTCACTTTAATTGACATTGATGGGCAGACTGGCAGGTTTCTTTTGTAGATTTAGGATCTGTGCTGGAGTCAAATATCTTCCAGCCTTTCACCAGGCCTCCAGACCTTAATAATTTGGTGGGTTTCTCTGGAAAGCCTGAATTTAGGCACTGTATACATGTGGCGTAGTGTGGTAATCCCCTTGCTCAAGCCAAGCAGGTTGGCTCCAGCTCTACCTCCCTGGCAGTAGCTCTGGCAGGCTTGAATTTAGCTCTTGGAAAATGTTGTGCTGGGGAGTGGAAGAAAAGGAGTTTGGCATTTATGGGGCCTTGAAAACAAAATGCTCTTTTTCACAGGAGGATTTGAGGATTGGTTTAGGGGAGGGCAGCAAGGAGCTTGTTGAGAGTTAAAGGGAATATCTCATTAATGATTTACTAATGAGCTGTAAAAGTTCTGACTCTTTATAACTTTTGAGGATGGAAAATGTTTCTTGGAATGCTGCAGCCCCACAAAGCTGGGGCAGATCCTGGCTGCCTCTGTGTAGGGTCTTTGATACAGTCTGACTTACCTCTTTACTCCAGTCCCTTAGGCCTTAGAAAAGATTAATCACAGTGTGGTGGGAAGCACATGGAAATAGCAAAGAGATGAGAAATGAGAGCGGGAGAGAGGAGGAAAAAAGCCCCAACATGAAACACTGTTTTCTTTCTGGTAGGGCTTGGGCAGGAATAAATTGCCAATGATCTCACTTTTGAGCAATGTCAGTTTATTTGTACTGACTCTGAACTGACCATTTAGCAGGGGCTTCTTGTTCGGAGGCCCGATGGACTTCTTGGCTCTGGCTGACAAGGGAAGAGCTGCGTAATGCCCCAGGTCTGATGTACAGTGCAACAGGCAGCAGGGACACGGCTTGGGGAGGTCCAGCCAGAGCCCAGTGCCATCGATGTGAAGGACACTGGCTTCAGCTGTTTAGCTCTGTCCCTGTCGAATCAACATAGACTTACAGGTAATGCTGCATATACGCAGCCCATAGGTGGGCACAGCATACGCTGCTGTGGCTTATATGGAAGAAATGAGGCAGATGAGAGCCTAATGAAATAGAGATAATTAACTGAAACTTGACAACTCTGCAATCAAAGTTCCTGGAGTGTTAAACAGCAAGGACTTGGCAAGAGTCCAAGCAGGGCCAGGGTATGGTATAGATTTGCCTTTCCTGCAGTTATAATCATGCTTTGCTCTGTGTTATGTCACTAGCTTGGAAGAATTGGAGTGCTTTTCTGCAGTCAGTTCTTGTGGTCTTTATTTCTGCAGTAGTAGCTGCAGATGGTGTTTGGGTTAAGGCACAGAGCTTGAAATTGGTGTAGTTGGGTTCAGATGCTGGGGCTGCCAGTGACTTGTGTAGCCGTCAGAAAGTCACTTTATTCCTTCTGGGCTTCCATTTTCTGCCTGTGAAATGTGGTTCCGAAAGCTTTTCTTCTGTGTGTTGTCAGTAAGCCTAAAGCTCTGTGGGCTCAGGCCTCTTGTGACCTGACCAAATACATGTGAAATACCTTGAGGAATAAGGCTATTGCTTTGTTCAGACCTGGTGGTGTTTTTCAATGAAATATGAAGAACAACACAAGTGGAAACCCCTGCTGGGGTTAGCTGTGAAATCTCTGTGGCTTCCAGTTTGCAAGCAACTTTTGTCAAGTAAGCACAGCACAGAGAGAGGCTGTGACCCCCTCAAAGCCCCGTGAGCACCTTTCCTTGCAATGGGAATGGCTCTTACATTGTAAATCCTCCTGCGTGAGGCAGCACTCCTCTGTCCGTGTACAGTAAGGGGGAGCAGAAACTGTATGAAGGTGCTGCACATTCCCAACCTTGTCTTGCTGAGAGAAGCTGGAAGGTTCCCAAGCATCTATCTAAGCAGTGTTAGCACTTTGTGTTTTCTTGGTTTTAAAACTCAAGTGTTTAGTTAATGTCTGCACAGGTGGTTAAATGCAGCAGCTCCTTCTGCCAAGTTACAAATCTGAAGTTTACTGGAAAGAAAAAAAAAATATCATAAAGTCAAAGTTTATTAATGGTTTTTTTTTCAGGTTGTAAATGTAAGGAAATGAGACCACTCATGTAGATGGGCATAATGTATGTCTAGTGTGACACCTAAAAATGCCACTCAATAATTACAGACTTGGAGATTGAAAGCCCTGGGTCAAAGTCCCCTTAGCATTGTAGTTGGGCACACAGTTTGATTTTACAAACTGAGTATATTCAGTCATTGTGACTATAGTTTGCAAGCATTGCTGCAGAAAAGCTGGGGATGCAGCCCAGGGTGCCGGTGGCTTCTGGGCTGCGTGTGCACGGTGCTGGCTCATGTCCAACTTTTCATCCACCAGTACCCCCAAGTCCTTCTCCCCAGGGCTGATGCTATTGCTAAATATCTCCTCTGAAGATACAGTGCTCAGTGGCTATGTGGCCTCCCACTTCCTAAATGCCCAGTGAGGAGTGATGGGCCAGCTCCGGTTCATTCAGATAAGTCAAGGCACATTGTTTTTGTGATCAGTCTGGTCTCTAGGGCTCTTTTCCCAGTGGGCGAGTTAGGAGGCAAGGAGATGCCTTCTCTGCCCTGGTGAACTTAAGTCATTCAGATATTGGAATCTCCTTGAATCATCCCCAAGGAAATGATTAAAAGAGCCCCCAAGTGACACATGTTCCTCCCTGCTGCTTCACAGTGCAAGGCTCCAAGGTCTATTGGTGAGATCCAGCTTCCTGCTGAGAAGTCAACTCAAGCTGGCGAGAGATTAAATAACACTTTTAACTGCCTGACACTGTGAAGCTTAAAAGAAGTGTGGGGGGGAAAACCATGTCGTGTCACCTGGGGAGTAAACCAAAGCTTGCTGAAGCCCATTGAAAGGTTTCCATTGAATTCAGCAGGTATTGGAGCAAGCTGCCAGCAACATGCTGACATGACCTCAGGTTACAGCTGTACCACTGCCACTAAAGGAGTTTGTTCAGGTTTGGAGCTCAGCATCTACCCCGGCAAAGGCAACTGAAAAAGAAAGCGAAGGGGTGGGACTGAACATGCAGCTCATTTCGATGCTTTCGGTTTATAGACTGGATTTATCACCCATGGCTCAAATGATTTCTCAGTGTTAGACACCTTCCCTTCCCCATGGCCAGCTCATAAATGACATTGCTCTTTAATATAATGGTTTTAAAGGCACAAAGGGTAAGTTCCAGCTGAAGCAATGTTTAATTTGGCTTTTGTGGCTCAGACAGCGAAGGAGCCATGGGCATGTCAGTTGGAATTTCAGCTGCAGCTCTGTGTCAGGCACCCAAACCCAGCCCTAAGCCTGGACCACAGTGCCCCCGTCCAGGGCCTCGCGCTTTAGGCAGCCCCGTACTTCAGGGAGCACTTAACATACGAAAGAATTTATTCCTGTTTTGAATTTGAGCAGCACTACAGTGCATTGTGCTTTATTACAATGCTTCTGAATTGCTTTCATAATTTCCCCTGTGCCACCACCCGAATGTAATTCTTCTCCCGTGCAAGCTCTGCTCCGGCTTAGCGCATGGCTGGCTGCTGACACTTGCCTGCAGGCTCCTCTGGCCCCACCGATGGTTTACGTTCCCCTATTGTCTCTCAACCAGTCTGAATGAATTTCAATTGGCAGTGGCCCTGTATGAGAACCAAGTGCGATCATGTCCTGTGAGTGAGGGAAAACAAGGTGAGGAGAGATGGATGCTGTGCATGAAGACAGTGGCAATCCATGACGAGAGGAAAATCTCCCGAGCTGCCAATTCCCTAGTTCATCTGTGCTACTGGATTTTTGGGTTGGCCTACATATTATTAATGGGATTACAGGGAGAAAAAGCTCTTGATTGCCCATCCTGGCAGAGGCAATGGGCAGCCTTCAGCACTCATGTATATTCCAGTTTTAATTACATCTTTTTTGAGTGTAAGAGTTTCCCTTGATGTGTGTATTCTTCTGTTTGGACCTCTGGAAACTGAGGTCAAATGGGAAGATGAGTTTTCTTCAAATGTATCCTTCTGCTTGCTCTCTGTTTTGGAGTTGTGAAGTCCTTCAAGGTGCTAAACAAATCTGTCAACGAGGCTATTAGTTACATCTCAGTCTCATGAACAAATTGGGATGATTGCATTAGAAAAGTGCTCAGCACACAGAGCCCCCATCCTCTGCTGTGATTTGAGAGAAGAAAGCGGGATGCAAAGTTCCCTCTTAATAAATATGTCCTCATTTATCATCACTTACTGTCTTTGGAAAATGAGAGATTGTTTTTCCAAGTGATCCTGCAGCATTGGGAAGGCTTCTGCAGCTTTGACTCATTGTGATTATTCCCAAGTGTTGTCATCAGTTCTTCCTGTCTTTCTGTGAAATTGCTTTTAGCCCGTGCTTGGCTCCCGAATCTCAGCCTGTTCAGAAGTTCTTTGAATAGGAAAAAACACATCTCCACCCCCTGCTTATAGTCCAAAATACGACTTGCTTCATTCAGTTTCATGCTGCTGGGAGATGCCAAACTGAAGCTTTTCTAGATCCCGGATCTTGTCTTTTTCCTTTGTCAGGCTATAGCTCCTGGTATAGGTTCTATTTGTTGGTTGTAATTGAGAAGAGGCTGAAAAGAATGTAGTATAGATCACTGTACAATTATCATTACACCCATACCCCACTGTTCTGTTCTCTGAATGTCTGAACATGCCAAGACGTGCTTCTCTGCTTTTCTACGTGTCATAGTCATGTCCATCAAGGCAATGTTCCTAAATTGGACTGTGGATAATTATATACTCCCTGTATAGAACTGTGATGCAGATTCTAGTCCTGCCTTGCAATTTGCTGTGTAAAGATGTGTAACTTATGCGTCCTATAAGCATAAGGGAGAACTGGCCTCATGTAGCAGGTACTGATACAAACTATTGCAGTCCCAGACTTAGTACAGTTCGGGATTATCAAGTAAAATGCAGCCGCTGGCTGCTATCGTTCAGAAAGGACAAGTGGTCAGGGCTGTGCACACAAAGCAAAGCGAAGGTGCTTTAACCTCCAGCCTCTGACATTCTTTCTGCTGATGAATGATAGTTTCTGAAGTTCCCGATCTTGTTAGATGTAGTGGGATCCCCAAACACAAGTAGTGTGCTGAGGCAACAGTTGAAGTATTGTGCAAAGCCACACACAAAAGGTGAAGTTTATTTCTGTCAGCTCAGTTTCACTTGGAGCTGGAATGTATCTGCTTGCAGCAGCCATTGTGTGAGGATGGTAATAATGACTTTCTGTATGAACTGGGCATAAAAACTTGCTCTATCCTCTTTAGCAAGTAAACACACTTTTTACAGCAGGGTGTGTAATAAAGGCTTCTTTCTCTGATTCCTTCTCCTTCCGGATGTTTCTCTGTTACCAGCATAGCAGAGAAACATCTTCAGCTCTTAAAGCCACCATCAAAATATTCCCTACACCCCTGTCTTAATGTCATCTTTTCAGTTCTATTCATTCTATTCCAAGTACGTACTGTATTTTTCTTTTTAGAAAAAGTGTAGCTACTTCTAAGAAACTTTCTCCCACACTGAACGTCTTTCCCAAGCATGAGAACATTCTACCCTTTCATTTGCTCACCAGACATCGCATGATTTGCAATGGAAACTGGCAAGAACATTTGAACTAATAAAAATAAAAAAGGCCATCATCTCGGAACTAGAAGATGAGTGCATTTGCTGAGGCATGCAGGGGTTTTGAGCACTGTGATTGAAGTCTCCAGGAATGTTAACTGAATTTTAATTTGTCAGTAACAAGATGAGATGGAGGGAGTGAGTGTGGTAGAGGTCAGGAGAGGGTGAGGGAGCCTGAGCCCTGCGGGGTAAATGCATCGTTTAGCGCACGCTGAAAGGGTTTTTGGTTCCTGCAGTTTTCAGACTTGTGCTCTAATGTTTATTGATTTCAATGGAGGCTCTCACACAGGAGTTAATGCGGCGTTAGTTGTCCACAGTGCTCTTGAAAAAGCTGTGCGGTATATTAGCGTTATTCCTGCTGATGGAGGAATCCACCCTGACTGCTGGGGTTGGAATGGGCAAAAGGGTCTGTGGATCCTTCAACTAGATTATCAGTAGTAGGAGGCCAAGGGATGAGGTGAAGGGACACTTGTGTCCTTATCTGCTGCTTCCCTTGTGTGCTTTGTGGGTGAATCCCTGGGAATTTTTTTTTTTTGAATGGCTGTTGAGTTGACTTGCTTCTTTTTCAGGAACCTCCTCTCTAACCTTTAGGGTCTTGACATTTACTTTAATAACAAGTTGCTTTGTGCAGCAGTTTGTTTCCCTAAGATCTCATGAATTTTGGCTCAAATGCAGTACATAATTTAGCTCTATTCAAATGAAAATAAGGAACTCAGAAAAAGTGTTGGAGACTGCCCCAAAATTGAGGATTTCTTTTAAAATAATAATTAAAAAAAAGCTTGATTCCTTGCTGTTACTTCCTCAGAACTCCAGGACTTGAGCAGATAATACCAAACCAGTTTTGAAATGCTGAAAACTTTCTAGGGGAAGGTCCTTCATATTGTTTGATAAAAGCACCGTTAATTGCCTTGTGTGACACCACTCAGAAAACAGCAGCAATCTGGTCTTTAATGGAATTGGTTCTCCTGTAAACCATGAAGCTGAGCTCTACTTGTTCTGCTCTAGCTTCTTTATGGTCAGCTTAAGACTCAGCCTTCCAGTAGGTTTTTGTTTTATACTAGTGCGAGGAGATTGGTGAGTAACCCGAAGAGGAGGTGTATCTGAGGTCACCGTGCTGAATCAAGCAGTCGCAAGCTTGGGTTTTGTGGGCTTTTGTCGTGTGAAATTGCCAGAGGCTACTGTGGACTACTACGAGTAGCTTTGCTGAGACAAAACCAGTAGAACTCTGTGGTGTTTGTTGTAGGTAAGTCAAGGTGAACATTCCCTCATGAAACAAGCTTTTGTGCAGCTGCCCTTCAGAGCTCTCTGTGTGGTGCACAGTATCCTCTATAAATTGGATCATCTCCTCCGTTTTTGTCTCTATACGGTGCTATCATCAAGCTTGGGCATTTCTCCTGCTGTTTTGTGCTCCTGTGGTGTCACCTGCCACAGATCTCCAGCCACCAAAGCAGTGAGGAGGAAGGGTCATACAGCAAACATGGCTCTGAACGGAGGCGCAGAGATCAAGGGAAGTAAAGGGTTTGCTTCACCACCGTTGTTAGACCTTGCTGACGTTTCTCAGTCAGTCCTTAATCCTTAAAGTGAGAGCAAAAAACCTTCCTCAATGCTGGCAGAGCTGAGAGGGTGGTTTCAGTATCATTTGTGAGATATTAAAGCTCAGATCCTTGAAGCATTTCAGCATCTTTTTCTTATTTAAGCATTGCCGAATGAAGCATCTAAATAAATCAACCTCATGGTTTGGGACTGGCTTGATTTGTGATTTCTGAGTCTTTTGGTTTGGCAAAACCATGATGAACTCCTTTTGGACGGGGGCCACGTTTCTCTTTGAAGTCCTGCAAAGCGGCACGCGAAGCTCCGCGCCTCTCCCTGTGTTTCGCGGTGATGAGGGAGCGCTGGACTAGGAGCTGCATGGAGCGGTCCAGCTGTTCCCACACAAATCCTTCATTTGGCTGAAAGGAGCTTGTCGCTGTTAAAATGATAGCAGTGAATGGCATCCGAAATACGACAGACAGATGGATGTTAATGTAACAGCTGTAAAAAGCCCATCTGAGAAAACTGGGATAAAGGCTAATTTATTCTACTTCAGTCTTATTGCATTGTTGTTTTGGGTTTTTTTTTCTGAATGAATTGGGTACTTGGTGATCCAATGGCAACATAATTTCCGATT
>WEIS01025413.1:34833-45667 GCA_013389965.1 Todus mexicanus | reverse complement strand
TAGTTACTACAAAAATTTGACTAATTGGTTGAATTTGAAGATAGAGAAAAATCTCCTGAGCGAAAAATAAACAAGGATACTTGGAGCCAGTAATAATTAGTTGGCTTTCAAAAGTTCAGGGTTTCCCAAGGATTCCCTCTTGTCCCTGAAAAGTGTGAGCTGGTGCTAAGCATGTAGAGTCCTGGGAGACATGGAAGGTGAAGGATTGGTCCTGTTCCTTTTCAGGCAGGGGCAGTGCTCGATGCTCTGTATCTCCAACCAGCAGATCTCCTAGGCAGGACAAATAAAATCTGTCCAAGCTTGGTGCTGATGCTGTGGAGGAAAGGCGTGATATTTTTCAGCACACAGGCTTCCTAAACTCCCATGTCAGATCTTTCTAAGCTGCAGAGTAGAATCATAGAATGACTTAGGTTGGAAGGGACCTTAGAGATCATTTAATCCAACCTCCCTGCCATGGGTAGGGACACCTCTCAACTAGAGCAGGTTGCACAAGACCACATCCAACCTGGCCTTGAACACCTCCAGGAAGGGACATCTACAACCTCTCTGGGCAATCTATTCCAGAGTCTCACCAGCCTCCTACTGAAGAACTTCTTCCGAAGATCTAGTCTAAACCTATTCTCCCTCGGTTTAAAACCATTTCTCCGTGTCTTATTGCTGGATGCTCTTGTGAGAAGTGAAAATAAGGAATAGGATTTAAAGATCCACATGAAATGGCAGAACTCCTGGGGCTTCGGCAGAGCAAGAATTTCAGCCATATTTTCAATAACTGCTGTCCTCTCTCTGATTTTTGATATGAAATCACGTCTCTGGAGGGCATGCTTGTCACGCTTGCTACAAGGTGATTACCTTGAAGGTGTTCTGCCAGAAGCCTAATTCTGGGCTTGTTCCAGTTTGCTTACCTAATGGATAAACAGTTGAGTTATCTTGGGAGCTTAGTCACATCAAGATATTGCTCATACCAAGCACTAATTCATTTAGTTCTATAGAAGGCTTCTGAGATGATGGCTTCATCATGAGTCAGTTCTTCATTATCACATTCCTCTGATGTTACACAGCAATATTGGAGCTGCCACAAGAAAACAGATGAATGATACAGGATTAGATGGACCTAGTCTCCGATAATGGTGAACGTGTCATGCCTCAGACAGACGCAAACAACCAGCGTGTTGCATCAGGCTGCTCATGTGAGGCCAGGCAGAAGCGTTTCTCAGCCCTTGCCTGCGGTGAGCTTATATATAGAAATGGGAAAGTCACTTTGCAGCTTGATTTCAGTTCCTGGCATCATGAAATTCCTATTCCCAACCATGTCTAATCATTCCTTTTGAAAATCTTGTTAAGGTATTCTCTTCAATTAGCACTTGTTTCAGTGAGCTTCACGGATTAATTAGATGTTGCATTACAAAAATAATTATGCCTTTTAACCATTTTCAGTTATTTACTTCTTTAAATGTTAGTTTTGTGAAGCAGACTGGCTTGGTGCCACAATCATTTGAGCAGAATCTAACGCAGATTAATGAACGAACTTGAAAAGCAAGCAGTGAGTCCCCCAGCATTTTGTAATTAAGCAGTTTGATTAAAAACAACTGGAACAACTCTCTGCGCTGAGAAACAAAATGGAACAGCTCTCTGCCTTGAGACCTCTGTGACAACAAATATCAAAACCGAGTCTGAAAGTAATTTAGGTAGCTTGAAATTTTTCTTGGCTACCTGATAGTTTCCTAGGAGAGGTTTCTGAAGAGTGGGCATTATTTAGACTGTGCAGATATTATTCCCCAGCCTTCTGCTTTACAACCAGAGAAAGGGATGCAGTTGACTTTGAGGAAGGAACTCGAATGCTTGTCCTGACGTGCTTCTGCTGCTCTACAGACACAGCTCATGTAATTCAAAGGAGGTGACTTTTTAATACGAGCTGAGAGTTTGTGCCGTCAGCTTTCATGGAATTGCGCCTGCCTTACCATGATACCAGTGAGATCTAAATCAGGCCTTCTAAAAGAACCTGGGTACAAATAGGCTCTGCCTCTGAAAAGCTCTGTGACCCAAGGGCTTGAAATTGCAGCTGGGATAGAATTCCAGCACTGATTTTGGGGAAGCTGTGCTGATTTACACTGACTGACAAGCTGGCTCTGAGTAGAGCCAGGCATGACAAGTAGCCTGGCTGTGAGTATCCCGTGTGTGTGAACAGAGCTGTAATTGATGTGAACAAGGCTCGTCTGAAAAAGCTGATATTGCAGCTGAAGTGCGAGGCAGCTCTAAATGTTGTTCACCTCACATTAAGGGAACATCAGGTAGACAGAAAAATACAGATGTGCTTCTCTCACTGTCCTAGTGTTACCTGCCTGAGCTGCGTTTCTGTGGAAATGTGCCTGTCTGAGGCCTCAGACATCAATTTTCTCTTATTTTCTAACCCATTTAGCTGTCTTTCACAGGCAGATCTTGTTTAGAATCAATAGCTCCCCACTATCAGCCCATTTACTGTATATTCATTTATTGGATTTTAAAAACGGAGAGGAAGAAAACTTAAAAGAGAAAATATGGGTTTTTCATTGGAAGTTCAGTATTTGAAATGCAGACCCTTTCTTTTGGCTTTTAGTATTACTGCATTACAAAACACAGGTGAAACCTTTTTATGTTCCCACTTGGCTTATAAAATCCATAAGCAGTCTAGAGAGATTATCTTCTAATGTCCTCCAAACCTGAGACATCAAATGCTGCTTGGACCCTTCTAGTCTGTCCTCCCATCAGATGCATCTTCCACAAATGTGCAGCAGATCAGAAGGTCTTTCAGATCTGGCTGCTACCAAGGTGTGACGTGAAATGAATTCTTGGAGACATCTGCCAGTGACCTTGTTTCATCACTCTGCTCTTCCTCTACAGAGCTGTGGTCACCTCCTATACTGAAGGTAGCTTAGGTGGCATCTGTAGGGCTGTCATGCTGCTGGGTTGTGGATTTGTCAGTTGTTCTTGCAGAGGTAGAATTAATTTTATTTTTAGTTAGGAACTGAGACACATCCTGTCTTCCAGAGAGGCTGCTGATAATTTGAATGTGTGAAGAAAAACAAAATTTAGGTGAGGTACCTGAAATCCTGTCCTTGCCAGCTGGTGTCTTCCTTCCCACAGCTGCTGTGCTGCACATCACAGTGAATGGGAGTGTAAAATTTCTGCACCTTCCAGGAAATGTAAGTGAAACATTTATTGATAAAGAAAAGTCTATTCTTTTTATCAATAATGATCCTCTCGCCCAGGGAATGAGCAGAGGAGTACCACCAGGTACAGGCAGGTTTTCACTTTACTTGCTCAGGAGAAACCTTCACATGAAAAATGTGCAGGTGTTGGATGACATTTTTCTTCATAACTTCATGTGCTTTGGCAGGAAAAGATCAAATCAGCCCGTTCTTAGAGTAAATCTGTGTAGACACTTCCCCTCTCTTCAGGTTGCATGTTCCCTTTTTCCGTGTGGCATATTCCTTTGTCTTTTTCAGGCCTGTTTGTGCCCCCCTCTTGAAAGTGTGCTCATTTTCTGTTTGGTGAATTGGCAAAGGGCTCAAGGGAGTTGTGTGGAAACGGTGATTTAAGTAGGGTGCATTTAGCCTCTTCATATATATGGAACAACCCTTGCCTGGAAGCCATTCCTTGTGTACGCTATGTATATTCTATTTTGTATACATATATGGAATTTATATTCCACTGGACATAGATGTATACATCTGTGTATACCTACAGACAATGTATGTGTAACGCACAACTGCAAGCTTTGCTGAGCTAACTCCAGCCTGCAGGAAAATGCTTTGTCGGACAAAAGGGTAACCAGGAAACTGATCTTTGCAGTAAAACAAACATAAACAACATGTATAGCTTTATAAGCTGATTTCAGATTTATTCCTGACCATAGAAAAAACAACAGCAAGTCAGCATATCCTCTCGCACTGGGAATGCCGATAGATTTCGTGTTGGAGATCTGATGAAGGCGCTTTTATTTGATCAGGTCCAGCAACATGGGAGAGGTTGCTTAGAGAGTGTAACTTCCATCACATGTGATTTCTTTAAAGCCTTGTGTGTCATCCAAGAGGGTTGAAGAAGAAATAGTTTTATCAATGGCCCTGTCTTACATCCCTAGGCGAAATGCATGTCTGTCTGTAAAATTCTCATGAAAGATCTGGAGAAGGACCCAATAAGCATGAACATTTAAAGAAGCCCTTGGTACCGAGGTGCAATGCAGTGTCTTCTCCAGGAACCAGGCCAAAAATATTATTGTAGCATCAATTATAGAAATGGGCCTGGCACAGCTCTCTTCTCAGCAGCCTTTCCTCTCTTGGCAAGGAGGATTCTTCCAGGGTTCGGGGAAGAGAGATGCTTCTGCACCTGCTATTTGGCAGAGGCCTCAGACACTTGAAGCACCAGAGGCAAACATCTTGCTGCTGCAAAGCGTCTGACCCACCTGCTGGACAGGCTTTTGCTGATGTTGGAGGCTCCCAGTGTGTCAGAATGGTTAGTAAAAGGCAGTATGAGTTTGGGACTATTTTTACTTTGAGCAAGACTTTGTGGTCTGGGATAGAGAGGTATGGACACAAATAAAATCAAAGGTAAACTAAACTGAACTTGCCAAATAGGTTCATGCAATTACCGTCCGTGTTGAAAGGGACTTTACTCTGGAAGAAAATGTAGCTTTAGTCTAGGTAGCTCAAGGGCTGATAGATCTGCACCTGACTAGTCCAGGCTTCAGAACAAGGTGCACACAGGGAATCTGAGAGGCTTTGTCCATGTGCGGGATTAATTTTTGCAGCTCCTTCTTCACTACATTCAGTATTTAAGCAAACCACTTTAAAGATACATAGTGTATCTTTGTGCTAACACCTCTCCCAGTCCTAATAGCAGATGTATTTTTGCAGAGACCCACACTTACAATGGTGATTGCTGTGAAGCAAATGCTATCACCTGTTTTTCTTCCCCCTTCTTCTGTTAAGGATCAACGCATGTGCACGTACATGAAGTCTGAGTCTGCAATTAGGCGAAGGCTTGCACTGATGTTATGCATACGCTGTTGTGGTTTCCGCATTTTCCTACGCTTTGTTCATAATCTGACTGTATTCTGCTTTCTTTCTACCTGAGATTTTGAAGACAAACTCACCATCCAGCAATACCTCAATCTAAACCTAGTTGCATTCTACAGATCAACATGGATAAGGGCTGCCAAATCTGCCCTTGCAAAGCTCACGTGGAAGTTTAACAGCACAGGTACAAAATTGGCACCGTTTTCTTCTGATGTGATAATGGGTCGTATGAATTCTACTAATATGAATTCTATTTACTAGTTAGCAACTACACAAATATGAAGCAAAGAGGTATGCAAAAGAGTTTAAGGAGGGTCGTAATGAAGTTTCTCCCAAAACAGTAGAGTCTGCACAGATGAGTAATAAGTTCACCTTATTGCTTAGCAGACGAAGCAGCTAAATGTGTAAAGGCTCTACTCTTAAGCATTCCCTTAAGAGTAAACAGCCCTTCCCAGGGAGGTTGAGATAATGATCCATTTAGGCTTTTATTCAGAGTTTAAATTTCACCTACATGTCTCTGCCTAGGCTATATCAAAATCCAGGCACTACTGAAATCCTCTGGAGACCTGAATGAAGATCTAAAGAACTGAATCTGAAGCCAGCCAAGAGGCAAAGGGACTCGGGAGAAATCTAGGCAGCCTGAATATGCTCTTTAGTGGCTATTCACATCTCATATGTTCCTTAGCCAGCAACTTACATCCAAGAATGTAATATCCTCCTCCACTCTTTTTCCCCCTCTTTCTGTCCAGTCCTCCAGCCCTTACGTGAACTTTGAGTAATTCCCATCAAAGTCAGCTGGTTTGCTGAGAGGAGTTCAAATCCCTCTTGGCTCTGTGCAGTGCAGCTTTAAGTCTTGGTAATAAAAGAGATTGGGAAATCTACAGAGAATTAGCAAAGCACAGGCCAACTCCATATCCTGCTCACTGCCTCATCAGCCCTTTTCTTCAGGAAAGGTAACTTGCTGTCCAGTCTTCCCAAGTCCAGCAAAGAGACCTTAAAGCCCTGCTACCTTTCAGCTGAAGATCTATTTTGAGAGCCTCTTTCTTGAAGCCTCAGAATAAATTGTCAAAGAGCCCTGTTATTGCAGTCCTAGCGGGGCTGTTAATGAGAGACGTTCTCAAGGTTGTCAGTTATTCTTGACAGTCTTGATAGCATTCCTTTGGTGCTCTCCTGACGTTAGTTTGCAAGGTGTAGTAAATTATAACTGGACATAAAGCCTTCGCTGCGAAATGAAGGCACTGTTTTGTGCTTCCCAACTGTAAACGCAGAAAGAGGAGATTTTAAGTGATACACTCATCAGTCTTAGCTTGAGCAATGAGTCAGGCTTCCAAGAAAGAAACTACTTGAATGGTTTTATTGCTCTAAGTGGGATTAATATCCACTTTTTATCAAAGCATCAAGATCCTTAAATATACTTAATCAAGAATATTAGACTGTAGCCTGAGTTCTCTTCCGAACTTCAGTACAGAGCTTCTGAAGTGATCCTGAACAGAAGAGGGTAAATGTCTCAGAAAACCGGAGCTTTTGCAGTTGTCCTGTGTCCTGAGATGCTTTTGAATTGTAGCTGGGCTTTTTCTTCCTGAAATCTAGGTGCTTTTTGGATTTGAAATGACTGAGTTTTTAATTGTCTTGGTTTGACAATGCACAGTGATGCAAATGTATTAGAGAGGAACCCAACTGAAGCAAATGAGAGAGCCCCTCTCCCGAATGTTGGGGCCTTGCCAGACAGATCTGGAACAAAGCACTGCGGCTCAGGGCTCCGTTATTGATGTGTCTGAGCTACATCACTTATTCTGACCAGCTTCGAGCCTGGGGAATTGATAGCAATATGAATCAGTGTCTGGAGCCAATATCTGTGGCTTAAGATCAGCTCAGTGCAATACAGGCATTTCTGAGGGAGATGTTGTACCAAGGGATGAGAAGAGGAACCTGCCAGCTCTAATGCAGCTCTCTCTTCTCCCTACTAATTGTTTTAGATAATGAGGGAGACGGAAGCACTCATGATGTTTCAGCCTGGAGGGTTGAATCCCAGCAGAGTTGACTCAGCTATTCATCTTTGCAAAGCAGATAAGCTCGGTGGTGTGCGTAGTAGGAAATAAAAACCCTCCTGCTTTCCATTATAAAAAAGGACTGCATTTGAGCAATGCTTAGAAGCCTGCACTTCCCCCACCCCGGTGATAACCAAAGAGGGGGAAAACATTGGTAGATGAGACGCATGTATTTAGAATCAGTATTTTAACAGTTTTGACCAAGCTAAAATAAAATAGTAAAGTTCATGGCATAAAAGAATCTATAAAACAAAGAGGGGGAGCTGATCCGCGTTGCCTATTCCTGCCCCAGAAGCTTTTCTGCAGAGCAGGTGATGCTCTACGTGCACCATTATTGATTCGGTAATAGTTCCCACTTCAGCTTTTTCATTTCCTATAGTTGACGGTGCTGTAGCTGGATTATCTTGCATCTTTCATATGTGCTGCTTTTATTTACTTTTCTGAAGTACTTATCTTCACCTAACAGATACTCATTTTCTGGCCCTGTAACAAATGTGCTTTTGGTGACATTAACAGAGCTACTTGTGTGGTGGGACAGGGGAACGTGCTGTATCGTGTAGCTGGATGCCAGGAGCGTGTCTCACTATTTGACATGTCCATGAGATCTGTCATGGCAAGAATGAGCTTTCTGAAGCTACACTGGGGTTGTACCAGCGTTGCTATCAGCAAATCATTGGTGAAAGCTGTGCTGTTGTGTACAAGTGCATGAGACACCACCATGAGCTGTGGTGGTGCAGGGTGAGCACTGGCAGCTTGGTACTTTGGATCCTTAATATGGTCTCCTAATGGTGCTGAGCAGTAATTTCAGTTTGTGAGTAAACTGGAGTCAGGAAATGTAGCATAAACATGGCTGGATTGAGAAGTTACTGCTTGAGAAAGGAAATTATGCTCAACCATGCTGGCTTGAAGCTGTGTTGTGTGAGGCCTTCCCTGGCTTTTGAGGGGACAGAGCAATTGCTTTGGCCCCTCCGTGACCACTGGTGTGGTCGCTGCTTGTAGCAGCTCTGTCAAACCTGCAGGACCAGTGTACCTTGGTGCAATGGAAAACTGCATTCTCCACATGTACTCGGTCATGCACGCTTCTGCGGTGAGTTGGTCAAGGTCTGGAGCCTTTTCCTAGTACTTGGGCATCTCCTTGGTATTTTTTCTGGAAGAATTTTTTCTCAATAGGTTTAACTTTATCTTGATTTTGTAGTTGTAACTCCACTGTAAGAAGAGTGGGAGTTATCTAGCAACCATCTTTCTCAGTAGGATGCTGTAGGTCAGAGGCAAAAGTCCTTTTCCCTATATATTTTCCTTTACAGATATCCCATTCTGGTTATATTCCCTTTGCCCCTGAGTGTGTTTATTTTTCCCTCCGTTTCCTTTAGGGACTCGCAGGAATGTGTCTATTGGCGATGGAGAGAGGCACCACTGTAACAAGTGTCATGTTTGCCCTCTGACTCTTGTTTCTGAAAAAGGAAGAATTTCCAGGGAGGAGCGGGGATGTCGTTAGGGGAATCCGCTTGATCTGTCCCCACAGTTTTTGTGTGTTCATATTCTCTGGAGGGTCCCTACTGTAGGCAGAATTGCAGATTGACATAGCTATTTGTTATTCTTAGCTGCTTATGAGAGAAGCCAAAAATGGTGGTTTCCATTCGTCATTTCCCACGTTGACCATCTAAAGGCCACGGCAGGGCATGATGCTGGCCCTCGGCCTATTGCCAGCCTCCAGAAATCGGGGTGGAGGGCTCTCCCTACAGACTGTACGTTAAGGGGAATTCCTCTTCGTGGGTGAAGGTTCACATTTTTCCTCTGGGGCTGGGGAGTCATCCTGTTCCCTCATCCAGGGATGAAACTATGCTAGGCAGCTTCCTCAAGTTGGCCATGTCTGGGGCTCCCATTATTTGATGGGCTTTGCTCAGCCACTGAGCTGCAGCCCAGCGTGGTTTGACGCTAGGGGTAGCATTGAGTTTGGAGTATAGCAAAAGAATCGGCATGGATATAAAAAGTACAGAGTAAGGCTAATCCATAAAGCGTAACATTTCCTTTTGTTTTCTGTTTGGATTGTTTGAAGGTCACAAAACTGTGGTTAGTTATTTCTCTGTTGCTTTTCAGTTTTGCCAGCTGCCTCTGTTCTTGTGGCGTTCCTGGTACGAGAGGCAACATGGGCCCTAAAAAGCAGCTTCAAGGCTGTTTGTGACAATCTTGCAGTCCAAGTTGGCGGATGGACATGGTGCAAGGGTTGGATGAACACTGAAGTGTTTTAACTTCTGTGAGCCTAATGATCAGTGCTGTGTCATTGGATCATAAGCTGTATGGAGCATCCATCTGAGGAAAGACTTTATTTGTTCTCTGAAGTGTTTAGCATGTTCTAAAGCGATAATGGCATTAGTAATCATAAAAAGGCTTATTAAGTTAAGGAGGCGGTCTTTTCAAAGCACAGAATATGCTGTCTGTGGCAGAGAATGATGTTACGAAGTAGTAACTTGGTATTGTTGTTTGTTCTTGCTATTACTATCTCTACTTTACAGCTTTAGGTGTATTTTTCTTGCTTATTTAGTGCTGCTTGAACTTTTTTCTGTCCTGAATAGCCAGGACGCCTTGAGACAAGTCACATTACTCATAGCTTAGTGGAATCCTGGGACTCATCTTTTATTTCTTGACACCATCAAAGTTTGCTGGAGCAGAAGTGCTTGACCAACACCACAGAGAACTGATGTAGAAGTCACTTGTGCATTAGAGCAGGTCTCTGTGTAGAGTAGACTCACCTGTGCTGCTACCTTAGGGTTGCTGTCTGCAGGAGAAGGTGAATCACTCTCTCAACCTCAGCTCTTCCAACAAGTTTCTGATTCTGTTGCTCTAATTTGCATATTTTAGGTTGGACATTAGGAAAAACTTCTTCACTGACAGGGTTGTCAAGCCCTGGAACAGGCTGCCCAGGGAGGTGGTAGAGTCCCCATCCCTGGAGGGATTTAAAAGACAGAGGTGAGGTGCTGAGGGACATGGTTTAGTGGTGGAATTGGCAGTGCTGGGTTAATGGTTGGAGTTGATCTTGAAGGTCTTTTCCAACTGAAACAATTCTGTGATTCTATATGGAGGTCGAGAGCATTTTTACTCTTTCCCTTTACTTTAAACATGAGATGTTACAATTTGAGGGTGATACCAAGCCCTTGTCTATACTGAAAGATAAGCACATAAGGCCACCAGAGTAACATAAAGGTGCAAGCCCTAAAGGGTGGCTTCTGTCCTGGTCTACAGTTCTCTGCTATCAGCAGTATCTTAGCATTGTGCAAGGAATATGGTTTTCACTAATTGTACATTCTATAGAAATTGTAAGGAAATATCAAGAAATACATAAAACAAAGCAGCTCACTAAAAGAGCCCCGTACTTTGAGATATTTTTTAATGCTTAAGAAAGGAATAAAATTCAATGAGAGATGGCATGAAGCCTCTGGAGTCAGACACGTGACTCCTCCTACCCTTACTGCCCATCTAGCCCTTTCTTCTGACTCATTTCATTCTCATGTGTTTTCTAATTCCTTTTCATGATATTATTTACCTGGAGCTGTGGCGTACTGAACGACTCAGACCCACAGAAACTGTTGGTTCTGCTGTTTTCCAGCCTTTAGCTGCAGCAGGATTGTCCTGGTTTGGGTTAGAACAGAACAAGTCTGTTCTATGGCTTTTACCTTTCAGCTAAGTCTGTCTGAAGTTAGCAGCATGTTTAGCAGACAGAGTCTGCTTCTAGCAGTG